>JAOXYA010047045.1:0-12359 GCA_028565675.1 Sorex palustris | reverse complement strand
GCATGACTGAGACCTAAACCTGAAAGCTTTGTAACTTTTCCCACAGTGATTCAATAAATAAAATTAAAAAAAAAAACCCAAGAAGCTTCTGCACTTCAAAAGATACAGCGACCAGAACACAAAGACAATCTACAGAATGGGAAAGGATATTCACCCAATACCTATCTGATAAGGGGTTGATATCAAGTATTTACAAGGCACTGGTTGAACTCTACAAAAAGAAAATGTCCAACTCCATCAGAAAATAGGGCAATAAAATGAACAGAAACTCTCCCAAAGAAGAAATCCGAATGACCAAAAGGCACATGAAGAAATGCTCATCACTAATCATAAGGGATTCAGATCAAAACAACAATGAGATATCATCTCACACCACAGAGACTGTCACACATCCAAAAGAAATAAAAGCGACCAGTGCTGGTGCAGATGTGGGGAGAAATGCATTCACTGCTGGTGGGAATGCTAACTGGTTTAGCCCTTTTGGAAAACAGTATGGACGATTCTCAAAAAATTAGAAACTGAGCTCTCATTTGACCAGTAATATCACTTCTGGGAATATATCCCAGATATGCAAAAAAGTTTAGTAGAAATGACATCTGCACTTATATGTTCATTGCAGCACTGTTTACAATAGCCAGAATCTGGAAAAAAAACGAGTTCCCGAGAACAGATGACTGGTTAAAGAAACTTTGGTATATCTACACAGTACTATGCAACTTTTAGAAATGATGAAGTTAATGAAATTTGCATGTAAGTGGATCAACATGGAAAATATCATGTTAAGTGAAATGAGTCAGAAAGAGAAGGACTGACATAGAAAAAATGCATTTATTTGTGGAATATAAAGTAACAGAATGGGATACTAACACCAAGAACAGTAGAGATAAGTACTAGGATGATTACTCCAAAGCTTAGAAGCCTGCCTCACGTAATGGGGGGGAAGGCAGCTCAGATAGAGAAAGGACCACCAAGTAAAGGGTGCTAGAAGGGCTAGATTATAGACTGAACATGATACCTGTATACAAACCACAACACCCTAAAGGAGAGAGGATTAAAGGGAATACCCTCCTACAGAGGCAGGGTGAGGTGAAGAGGATGGGGTGGTGGTGGTGAGAGGGATGCTGGGACCATTGGTGGTGGAAAATGGGCATTGATGGAGGGATGGGTACTTTATCACTGTATGACTGAAATGCAAGCACGGAAGTTTGTAAGTCTGTAACTATACCTTATGGTGATTCACTGTCACTGTCCACTGTCCTCCTGTTGTTCATCAACTTGCTCAAGCGGGCCTAGTAACGTCTCCATTGGAGACTTCGTTGTTACTGTGTTTGGCATATGAATACATCACGGGTAGCTAGCCAGGCTCTCCCGTGCGGGCGAGATACTCTCGGTAGCTTGCCAGGCTCTCGAGAGGGGCGGAGGAATCGAACTCGGGTTGGCCATGTTGGCTGCTTGTAAAGCAAACACCCTACCGCTGTGCTATCGCTCCAGCCCCAGCTGGTTATGAGAACCAAATGATGTAGCATGGCCACAGTAGCAGCCGTGCAATTTTGCATTTCTGATATTTTACTAATTAAGTCTGGAGGGATTTCTGCCAAGAACCAGATAATTACCAGGTTGGTTTCTGTGCCTCTGGAGCCATGGCCCTGTCAGAAAGCTACTCGTGGGGGGCAACTCGTGATCTCGGTAGGGCGTGAAGGACAAGCCAGTACTGCCCCCCTTCCCATAAGGCTGCAGTTGTCCTATCACTGCCAGCTCATACCTGGCTTTCCAATAAACTGAGGCGGTGGCTGGCTACCTTGCTCCCTGGGGGGAGGAGGGGGAAAGGCAGAAGGGAGAGGCACCCTTTCCCTCCCAGGGAGGCATGGCACCATAGCTTAATGCATAGTCCATTCACTGTTCTGCCGCAAACTGTCAGGCTCTGGATTAAGTCCTCTTGCTGCTGGAGCCGTGGCCTGCCCCTAAACTGATGGTTTTACTTAAATCTAAACTGATAGTTTTACTTAAATTTAATCTAATGTCAGCAATTGACTCACTGAGTAGATAAGTTTCGAAAATGTACACTTCATAAATTAATACTCTCCTTTGAAAGGTGCCAATAAAGCACTACTATATACTGCTAGCTTTTCCTGTGTGCTTTTATTTAGTTTTAGCCTTTAAAATGTGTTAAAATATGCACAACACAAAAGACACCACTTAGTAAGTTTAGATGTGCAGTTAAACAGCATTTACATTAAATAAAATTCATTTATATTATTGTAAAATCATAACTATCATCCATCCCAAAACATGTTTCATATGAAAAAAATACATGCATTGGCATTGAATAATAATTTCTACTCACCCTTCCTTTAGACACCTACCAACACACGTAATCTACAAACTGTAGATTCTGTTCTATGAATTTAATTGCTCTTACTTCCTCACTAGAACATTATCAAGGAGTGTTATTTTGTTGTGTGGTTCTTTTAGTTTAAAGTCATCAAAGTCTATTCATTCTATGTTATATGTGATTCTATGACAATAAACATATTCTTTATTTTCCATCATAATAACTCTTGCTTTTCCTTATAATTGTCCATATTTTTATTTTTTTCTGCTATTAAGTTCTCTTTAAAATTCTTGTTTTCCAGTCAATTAAAATTTTTACTAAATTGTTTGGAAATGAAAAATAGTATTTCTTGCAAATCCTACTAATAATATTCTTACGGACTTATTATTTTGTCCTGACATTAGTTTAGCTTCTCTAGAAATGTGAATAGTTTCACTGAAATAGTATCACCTTGCCAAACCCCTCTCTTTACATGGATGATCAGTACCTTGTAGAATAGTGAGATCCTGGTAGTGAATCCGTAATATAGCTCATGGAGGATCCTGATGTATTGAGTTTGAACACGCCCTGTTTGGCTAGGGCTTTGATGACTGCTTCCATCTCAACAGAATCAAAGGCCTTATTTAAATCAATGAATGTTATACAGAGCAGCATCTTGAACTCCCAAGAAACCTCGATGAGCTTGGTTATCATGTGCATATGTTCAATTGTGCTGAATCCTTTTCTGATTCAGTGTCACCCTGGAGAACGTCAGTGACGACTGGAATGGGAAGGGATGGGAGTGAAGGTAGACGGTCGGCAACTACACCACCTCTGCTTCATTGATGACATTGTTCTAATAACACCAAATTTTAGCCAAGCAGCACAAATGCTGGCTGAATTTGACCGTGAGTGTGGAAAGATTGGACTATAACTGAATCTCACGAAGACAATGTTTATGAGAAAATGGTCTCATTCCTGAAGTTCCATCTGCTCTCAATGTAATGAACATCTTCGAGTGCAACAGTTATGTGTACCTAGGTCAAGAAGTCAACATGACGAATGACCTGGCACAAGAGTTGCGCAGGAGAATGAGAGCAGCTTGGAACGCCTTTAAGAGCATCAAAGAAATAGCTAAGAGGATGAAAAATCTCTGGCTCCACGCACATCTCTTCCATTTCACTGTTCTTCCTCCATTAATATATGCTTCAGAAACCTGGGCTCTATGAAAACAGGATGAGAATGCTATTCAGGTCTCCAAAAGAGGAATTGAAAGAGCTATTACCCAGGTTCGATTCTTCTGCCCCTCTCAGAGAGCCCAGCAAGCTACCAAGAGTATCTCGCCTGGATGTCAAAGCCTAGCAAGCTACCCGTGACATATTTGATATGCCAAACGCAGTAACAAGTATCACAGTGGAGATGTTACTGGGCCCGATCGAACAAGTTGATGAACAATGGTAGAAAGTGACAGTAACAGTGATGCTTGGAGTATCACGCTTCACTCAAATGAGAGAAAGAATCCAGAGTTCTGACCTCCCTTGAGGGTCAAGAAACAGGGATGTTGTCTCTTTTGCCAAGGCATCAAAAATCAGATGGTATGGACACACAATGCCATTTGGAAATGACCGCTGGAATAGAGCCATTACTGACTGTATTCCACAGGATGTAAAAGATGGTCTGGCCGCCCACCTAACGAGATGGTCAGAATTCTTCGTCAAGACCCTGAGCAATCTGTTTGAGGCTTTTAATTTTCCTAGAATGAGCAGGTGCCATTGGGCTACACTAGCACATGACAGGGACAAATGAAAACATTACTGGCGCCCTCTTGAGCAAATCAATGACTAACAGGATGTTAATTGATCAAGTGATCTAGAAATTTAAAAGCAGTGCATTTTTCATTATTGAAATATTTTTCCAACTTATACACTTTATCACATCTAACTTTTGTTTTTTATTTTTCAACTTTATTTTTTACTCGAGAGTTTTGTTTCTGAAACCTTCTTTCAATTGACATTAAATCTAGACATGTCGCTGTATAAATTTTTAAGTGACATAAGTGAAAATATAAAATAATTTGTTTTCCAGAATTATGTAAACTGCTTTCTATAATTTTTGCTTCTGTTTACTTTCTTCTTAACCAGGAGTAGATAAACGTGGAGTTGACTTGATTTGTAATTTGTGGTTTTGAGGTGAAATAGTAATTTTATAAAAAAAATATTTGTTTTCCCTCCTTTAGAAGACTGAGGATATTTATTGATTATAATTGGGTATCATATAGCTATTGGGAAATCAATCTCCATGGATCAACTCTCTTTTTGGGAGACTTTTATATTCAGAAGATTTTAGTGTGAGCTCCTTTTGTTGGCTTTGTTCTGTTTAACAGTATATTTTATATAAAATCAATTATTTTTATCAAAAATTAGGAAAAATTTAAAATAGAAGATACTTCTTTTGCTTATGATAATTTCCCTCAGACTCACGGTACTTTACTATTTTTCCTTGTAATCTAGGCCAAATCAAACCAAGTATACAGGATCTTAACTTCCCTGGAATATCTCTGTATAAGCTATAGTATTGTTTTGGACAACTCAGTAATATATATAAATATATTTCCTAAAATGTGCAATACTGCTAAAAGTCTACTACAATAGTGAAATAATGTTATCAACATTTTTAGAATATTTCACTAAGGAAATGTACATTCAAAAGTAAATCATGTCAAAAAATTAGCATGCCACTTAGTTGGCCTTTAATCATATAGTTATACATCTTTGTCTTTCTCCATCTTTATGAGATCAGCACAAGATAACGTTTCCAGTCATTATACATTGTTTAATATAGTATTGAAATGCCTGATAAGAGCAATTAGGCAAAAAGGATAAAGTAAGTTTATTCATATTGGAAAAGAAGAAATAAAACTATCAATATTTCCAAAAGGCAAAACTACACTCAGCCATAAACCTGAAAGCATCTGTTAAAACTATGAGAAACGATGAACTTGTATAGTAAGGTGGCAGCCTTCAATAATCAATGCAGAAAAATACATGGCATTTCTAAATGAAAACAATAAAATAGAAGAGAAATAAAAATAATCAGGGAACTGGTTTAACAGAAATTTGAAAGCTTCATACAGAGAAAACTACTATTCATTGTTTAAAAAAAACATTTTTAAAAATGGAAACCTATTTCCTTTCATGGACTGGAAGGATCAATATTGTCAAGATGACAACCCTACCCAAAGCAATGCACAAATTCAGTACAATTCATATAAAAATACCCATGACATTTTTTAAAGACATAGACTAATTGCTGCTGAAATTTATCACTGTATCACTGTCATTCCATTGATATTCGGTTTACTTGAGCAGGCGCCAGTAACATCTCTATTCCTCCCAGCTCTGAGATTTTAGCATCCTCTTCTTACTTGTCTTTTCCCAATGATTGGAGGCTCTTTCAGGTTCAGGGAAATGAGACTACTGTCATTGCTTTATTTGGCATATTGAATACACCATGGGGGAGCCTGCCAGGCTCTGCCAGTGTGGGCGAGAAAATCTCAGTAGCCTGCCAGGCTCTCTGAGAGGAACAAATGGCTGAGAAATGTCTTATAATGTGTCATGGTTCTGGGTCATTCTGAAATTTATATGGAGTACTAAAATTCCCCAAGTAGCCAAAGAAAACTTAGGGGAAAAAGATAATAGGTGGCCTTTTCTTTTCCCAACTTTTAATCGTATGTAAAGTTATAGTAATTGAGTCAATGAAATACCAAAAATAAAATAAAATAGAACTCCACATAGGGACCCATGGCATAGAATGGAATGAATAGGGTGACAGACTGTCTGAGTTCATTATGTTGACCAAGACCATCCATGGTAACTCACAGTTCCAGAAGGCAGAATCTTAACATTGGACAATGGAGTCTCCCAGTGGACGGTTCCACAACAAAATTGACCATATCATATTCAATCGATGGTTTTTCCTGACCAATGTTGCTGTTGTCCCAAAATTCCAAACGGATGGGACCACCGTTTCCTTCATGCAAATTTCTACTTCACAGAGTGGGGAGAAATGGCTGCAAAGTTTAAAAAGAGAACTCCCAGAACTACCAACAACTGGGAACTCTTTGGCACTATTGCTGCAACATGGGAAGATGCCGTTGTTGACAACATTGACAAGGAATATGATCGACTGGTTCAGCACCTCCATGATTGTGTGAGGAACACCAAGAGAGAGATAGCCACGAAAAAAAAAAACCTGCTTCAAAAACTCTTGAGCTTATTCGCCAACATGGTTTGGCGCATGCCTCAGGCAACCGCAAGTGAACATCGGAGCTCACAAAGCAGTGCAGAGATGTGATAAAAGAAGACCTCAAAAAGAGAAGAGCAGAAGTTCTGGTAGATGCAGCAGAAGCCGGGAAAAGCATTTGTAACGCCCGCCTGTCCTTCGCCAACTACAAGACCAAGATGACTGCCCTCCTGTTGGAGTACAAGGAGCTTAGGTTTATCAGGTTGCACCCATCACAGTGCTCCCGAGTCATTCCCATTACTTTGTCTGTAACCACTTGTTTGTGCTCTCTTCCCCAACCAGTTAATCAGCTTTTCCCCAATCAGAATCTGTTAATTTGTAAGGTCAGATTCTTCCAGGACACTGAACTTGTATTGTAAGTTTAACATTGCCTTTCTCCTCTCCTTATGTCTTTGGAATAGTTTAAATGCAATGTCCTTTTTGTATAGATACAGGAAGGCAATTAATATTATGCTTTGTAACTTAGGATTTAATTGGCTTTGAATATTATTCGTTCCCGGGCATCTGCTTTCTCAACTTAAGCCTCAGTTGCCCTCACTTCCTAGCACCCCCAAGAGCAGGGTCCCGACGAGGGGCTGGATGGAACCAGGGCAAGCAGGTAAGCTATGTGCTACCCTGGCATCGCGATGGGCCAGGCCAAGGTGCCACGATTCTTAACTGTAAGTTAGGAGTTTGATCATAGACGAATGCTGTCATGATCCAAGAGTAACCTCGAGACTAGGACCCTGCTAGGGATAGGAAAGACTATCTGGCCTGAGTACTGTAGTCTGAGATCGAGATGGCCCTAGGAGAGCAATTCTATAAGCTTAAGGTATCTTTTACTGTGTCCATACAAAATGATTAATATTATGAATGCTTACATGTTTGTTGAACAAGGAGAGGAGAAACACATCCAGGGGATTCCGTTCTAGGGTGGGTCATCCTGCTGAGTGAGGATCTGTCCTAGAAGCGGCTTTTCCCGTGGGAAAGAACTTTACCCCTATCGATTGTGACCACACCTATGTGTAATTGTTACCCCAATATCTCATGGTTTTGGGACTTAACTAGACTGAAGAGTGGGCTGGGGAATCAGAATCCAGACTCCAGAAGGAGAAGGAGAAGGGAAATCCAGATTCCAGAGCCAGAAAGAGGATGAAGTGGGATGGAGGAGGAGAATGAAGTAGCATGGGGGAGGAAGAAGCAGGAGGAGAGTCAGAGGAGAGTGGAGATGGGAATGGAATAAACTGCAACTAAGTCCAACCAGCCTGGCCCTCATTCCTTCCTTTACCTGCGCATCGCCATCCACCTCCCCGGGGTGGGGGAACAGCGTGAGACTACCGAACGAGGGCAGCGGGAGAGATAGATTGCCGCTGCTGTTTTTTTTGAGTTTACACACTGGATGTTATCTTTTCTCTAGATTTATTTCTTTATGTATCACGTGGAGGAGATCAGATGTACCTAGATCTTATTTTGATTTATCTTTCAGTTGGCTAAATGACGTCTTTAATTTTAAAAAGAGAATATAAGTTTTTGTTTAGAAATGACTTTATCTGTTGATCTTGTAGTATTTATTTTTACTACCTTCAGAAACTTGTTTTGATGTCACTTTTTTTGAGGGATTTTTTTTTGGAAGGCACATCTGCTAGTGCTCAGGACTTACTCCTTGCTCTGTACTTAGAGGTCACTCCTGGCAGTACTCAGGCACCCTGTATGTGATGTCAGGAACCAAAGTGATGGTGGTCAAGTATAAGGCAAGCACTTAGACTTCCCTGTTTGGGCTCTCTTATCTTATGTTACGTCTTTTCATTGATTCTCATTTTCTTTTTTTATTTAAAAAAAAATCCAGGTCGAATTCATAAGCATTCTCAGCAACCTTTGATTACACATGAAAAGTACAATGTGACAGACAGTCCAAAGAACGTAGGTGGCTCGCATTCTGTACTCCTTCTGAAGGCTCATGGTAAGTAACTTGTGTAGTATTAATACTTCTTTATGGAATAAACTTACCTGTTGACTCAGTACTGACTGGATTACTAGCTGTGTTGGAGTAATTTAACAAATAATCTATGCTTAAACTTTAATATTTTCATGTTGCATTATCTATCTTAATGATTGAAAATTTTTATTAAAACATGAAGAGTAGGGATAATTCATTAGTTTTAATCTTGAGTGCACATTAAAATTACAGTGGAAGTTTAGGAGCTGGAGAGATAGTACCGTGGGTAGGTCATTTGCTGCTTTACATGCCACTGACCTGGGTTTGATCCCTAGCATCCCATATTGTCCCTTGAGTACCTCCCGGAATAATTCCTGGGTGCAGAACCAGGAGTAAGTGAGAGAGAGAGAGAGAGAGAGAGAGAGAGAGAGAGAGAGAGAGAGATCGAAATATTACTGGGGGTAAGTGGTGGGAGGGAAATGGGGACATTGGTGGGAAATGTACATATGTACATTGGACATTGGTGAAGGGATGTTGGAACATTTTCATGATGAGAACAATGTGACAGACAATCCAAACTCAATCATGATTGGAACTCAATCATGAAAAACCTTGTAACTGTGTATCTCACAATGGTTCCAAAAAATGTTGAAAGAAATAGGGAAAGTTGTGAATATTATAGTAGAATATTAGCAGCACTGTAGCACTGTCCTCCCGTTGTTCATCAATTTGCTCGAGCAGGCACCAGTAACATCTCACAACAAATTGTGAGACTTCTTGTTACCGTTTTTGGCACATTGAACACGTCATGGGTAGCCTGCCAGGCTCTGCCGTGCGGGCGAGACACTCTCGGCAGTTTTCCAGGCTCTCCGAGAGGGGTGGAGGAATCAAACCAGGTAGGCCTCATGCAAGGCAAACGCCCTACCCACTGTGCTATTGCTCCAGCCCCCATGAAATAACAGTTGTTAATACTTCATAAGATCCCTATAAAGGTTAGATCAGTGGATGTAGGGCGCTTCTGGTCCCTGACATGTAAGAGAGCCATGGGAAATGTTAGCTTTCAGCAGTGGCAGTGGAACGAGCTATGCTATAGAGAGCTCTTTTAGGTTATGCTGGTCAGTTGAGTGTATTTTGCTGACTGTTTCTATTGTTTGAGACATTTGATTTGGTCATTTCAGAAGCAGTTTCATTAGGTTGTGATGACAACCACTGTATTTTCTCACTTGTAGGTGCCTTGATGTTTGTGGCATGGATGACGACTGTTAGCATAGGTGTACTCACTGCCCGGTTCTTCAAACCTGTTTGGTCACAGATTTTCTTTGGGAAAGCAGTTTGGTTTCAGGTAGGTAGGAGAAAAAGTTTAATGGAATTTTTGTATTGTTTAAATTTGCAATTATGAAATCATATAGTGTATGTCTATATTTGTTGAGTTCCTACTAATTTCTATTTTGCCTTTTTATTTCTCAGCCAGTTCAGAGTAGACATAAGATGAACTTCAAAATAGAGACAGCCTTACAAAGGGCCCGGGGACTGTGTCCAGACCAACTATGTCTCTTTATAAGATAGACTTTGAGACTCAAATTGTTTTGCCTTACCTGTCTAATTTCAGAGAGGGCTGGAAGAACATTCAGGTACTGTTCTTAGTACAGATAGGTCAAGGAATGCAGGACAGCCAGACAGATTTCGAGAGTGCTTGCTGCATTTAAAGCAGGCTTCAGTCCTCTGGTTGATGAATCAGTGCATGTTGAACTATCTCCAGCTCTCCGGGTCAAGATCATCTGTCTCCTGTGGGTGTGAAGCATTCATTTTCAGCCTCTTCTTGAGAGATGGGAAGATGTTTTATTATTTGAAACGTGAGAAAAAGACATTACATACTTCTCAAAGCGAAACAAAACAAACCTCACTCTTCCTATATCTTAGAGTATAGACATTTGCTCACATACTGCAAGATCAGTGCGCATGTGTTGAGATAGGGAACAATGCTGCTTATTTGAACAGTTTCAACTACTTGAGAGAGGTTAGCCATAAAATTCACATTTGTATGATGATGTCTTTTATTTTGGTGAGGTGCACACCCAGTGGTGCTTGGGGCTGTTCTTGGCGCAGTGCCATGGTTGCTCCGGTACTCAGGGAACTTGGTTGTGAACCCAGATCTTCTGTATGTGAAGTAACCCTTTCAGCTGTCTCCATCCTGGAGTTGTAGCCTGTGAGGTTTAGCTTAACTAACCCAGTTGCTCACCGTTGACTGACAAGGTCAGCCTGTTGAATGCGTTCTCATGACTGCTGCATGCCTTCTCCTGTTTGTCTCTGCCTTTGCCCACTCTGTCTCTATCATCTCCTTGTGGGATTATTCACATTTGGAAACTCTTCCTGATTCTTCTTTCTTTCTCACTCAAATTCTCCACTTCCCTTAAACCTGTGTTGCATCTTAAATATACATGTGTGTAGGTACACATAGGCGGGTAGAGAGTGACTGTGGTTTCTCCTTTTCCTGAAATTATTTCTGTTTGCACCAGTTATCTTGGCAAAACTAACACCGCCATTTTCATTCTCTAGATTCTCTGGATTAGGAAATGTATTTGGTTTTTGTTTCTCTTAAACCCTGAATTATAATCCAAGCTCTTTAGGAGACAATATTTTTTTTCTTTTCTCTCTGTCTTCTCTTCAAGTCTGGTATAACAACACCATAGCACTGTTTGATGGTGGAACTTAAGTATCTTTGAAAGGAAATGAAGGACTCAGAAGTCTGAGTTCTGGATATGCATATCAATATCTGTTTCTATACTTTCTGTGCAGAAGTCTGGGTAAATTCTTGTGGAAGAGCAAGGTGGCAATTTAAGGTTTCTTTAAAGTTTGATGGGATACGAGGTTTGTATATATATATATATTTTTTTGACTGACCGCAGACTATGAGTAGATGTCAGTCAGATGCCTGCCACCCGTGATTCTTCTTCTGCTGTCACATCAGCTCCCTTCTCTTATGTAACCAGCACTGTTCCACCTTCTCATCTCCCCCTGGCAGGTGCATCGACTGCTCATGATCACCACGTCTGCGCTCACCTGCATTGCTGTCATTCTGCCTTTTATTTACAGGGGAGGCTGGAGCTGGGTGAGTAGACCTATAACAGGATGTCATTATAAATCCATTGTGATGTGGAGGAGATTGCTGATAGATTCTCTTTCCCCTTTGAATCATCTGATCACTATTTCAAGTGGCTGGTTTCAGGAGTGGAGTGAGAATGTCAGGGACTTGGAAGTGGGCTGGGTTTTTAGGATGCTGTATTATCACTGGCTAGTAATTTTTTTTCTTTTTGGGTCACACCCGGCCATGCTCAGGGGTTACTGCTGGCTCATGCACTCAGGAATTACTCGTGGCAGTGCTCAGGGTACCATATGGGATGCTGGGAATCGAACCTGGGTCGATCACGTGCAAGGCAAATGCCCTATCTGCTATGCTATCTCTCCACTCCCTCACTGCATAGTTTTAGTGTTTATTTTTTTCTTTTACTATTAAT
The DNA here is from genome assembly GCA_028565675.1 of Sorex palustris. Classification (NCBI taxonomy): domain Eukaryota; kingdom Metazoa; phylum Chordata; class Mammalia; order Eulipotyphla; family Soricidae; genus Sorex; species Sorex palustris. Next base: position 316 of record JAOXYA010047045.1, on the reverse strand, counting down.
TATTTTGGTTTTGGGCCATACTTCCTGTGCCCAGGGCTTACACTTGGACCTACTCTCAGGGATCACTCCTGGTAGGAGTCTTCAGGGACCATGTGGGATTCCTGGGATCACATGTAGGTCAGCCACATGCAAGGTCCTGCTAGGCCATCTCCTGCCCTTTGTGTTTTTTCCTATTGTAGAGTGGTGAAAATTCAAAAGAGTGCTCTTTATTTTTTTTTTTATTTTTTTTTATTTTTATTATTTTTTTTTTTGCTTTTTGGGTCACACCCGGCGATGCTCAGGGGTTACTCCTGGCTCATGCACTCAGGAATTGCTC
>JAOXYA010047027.1:0-12359 GCA_028565675.1 Sorex palustris | reverse complement strand
CCCTACCACTGTGCTATCGCTCCAGCCCTAAATAAATAAATAAATAAATAAATAGGAATGAAGGAAGGAAGGAAGGAAGGAAGAAAGAAAGAAAGAAAGAAAGAAAGAAAGAAAGAAAGAAAAGAAAGAGGCACCACAGAGCAGGAGAGGCAAAAAGGCACAAAGGCACAAGGATCAACTGCCTGGCTCAGAGGGCACACAGGAGGGTAGGTCAGAATCCCGCCCCCCCGCAGCAGGGGAGCTGGCAGGGGGGATGGGCTCAGCCATGTTGCTGAGCCGACTTCCTTCAGGCCTGCTTGGGAACTGCATCAGTGAGCCTTGGGGTGCCCATGAGGGGGGTGTGCATGTTCTTGTGGCCTTGCATGTCCAAACCCAACGTGAGCTGACCTGGTTTCCTCCAGCCATGAGTCATCCCCGAGTGTGGAGGGTCACACTCCCCTGTCTGCAAGAAATGGTGAGGAGCGTGCCAGGGGGCAAAAGGAACCAGGGTTCACGGCGGGGAGGAGTCTCTCCCTCCTTCCGAATTCTGAACCAAAGCAATCAGAAGGCAGTTTTGCCCCAAGATTTTCAAACTGTAAAAGCCACCCAGATTCTTCTGGATTCACCCTGCTACCCAGGGTCTACTAGGATCTCAGCCCCAGTGGCTTTGGAGGAGCAGCAGCGCAGGATGGAGATGTGTCCTTACACCAGGGCTGTGGACATCGTGCCCAGTCAGACGTGGGCCGTGGTCAGGACTCCATGAAAGGTCGCTATACGGCAGGGCTAGTCTGCAGGTGGGGTTTCCACTCCTGCACAGCGAGAAAGTCAGAGCTCTTGCTTTCTCTTCCTGCAGAAACCAATAGTTGCCAGCCTGTCCACAGCCACACACACATTCTGGCCAAGTGTAGGATGTATGTTTCTCCAGGGCGTAGCGGGGACACACACTCCAGACCCAAAGTGACATAAAAAAAAAAACCCTGAAAAGTCTTATTTAATTAAATCTCTCTTTTATTTTTTTCTGGCCACACACTGCCAGTAACTGGGGACATTCAGGGTGATGTAAAGAAGTAGAGCTGGGCATGGTTGATTATTGGGAGCTGAGAGAAGGCGCTCATCAGCACAGCTGGGCAGTAGGGCTTGGGAGGATTGCTGCCACAGGCTAGAGAGAAGTAGTGACAGGATCTGGTGCTGGTGTGTGGGAGCCACCAGCTTAGGCCCAGTAAGGAGTGGAGGATGCTGGACCAGGTGAGTGGATGCTTCCCAACTGGACGCACGGATCTCTGAGTCAGCTGTGCGTGTGGAGTAAGAGCCATGGGGATGCAGGGGAGGCAGAGGCCTGAGGAGCAGCCGGGACACAGGGAGCCGCAGAGCCGGCTGGAGACCAGCTGCAGGTGAGAAGGGGAGCCACACAGGTGAGCTCTCAGGAAGCTCCTTCTCAAAAGGGAGGGGCAGGATGTGCTTGTGTGTGGAGACCGCGAGGGCAGCCGCAGCCCTGGCCATCAGGCTATACTTCCTGCTGAGTGCTTCGCTGCAGATGCTCTCAGGGTGTCAGACTCAAAGACTCATACCCTCAATCCTCTGTGCTGGCTCCTTGCCTCTCCCTCCCAGCCACAGGCTCTCAGCAGGCCTCATCTCCCCTCTCGGGCTGACCCCTCTCCATGGTTCACCGAAAGGGGAGAAACAGGAAGAGTTCTTACACGCTCCGGCCTCAGCTCCCTGTCTGCACATGCTCTGGGCCAGTCCCAGGTGCCAAGGCTCTGGTCCAAATCCTGCCCGGGAGCCAGACCTGCCCCATCACCCAGCTCTGCCCTGGACTGAGGCAGCCCTGGCTGGCAGTGTTCTCATGGCTCGTTTCTGGTGGCACCAGACTGTACAGGACCACACTGAACCACAATGGACCACACGGGAATGCACTGGACCACACTGAATCTTACTGGACTACACTGGACCACACTGGATTGCACTGGATTACACTGAATCTCACTGGACCACACTGAACCACACTGGATTACACTGGATTACACTGGAATGCACTGGACCACACCGAATCTCACTGGACCACACTGAACCACACTGGGCTGCACTGGGCCACATCAGATCGCACTGGACCATTGCTATTTCCTATATGGGTCTTAGCTGCCATGCAGGCCCATTTCTCCACTTCCATCTTGACTCATTCTCCTCCACGGCTGCCATGTGCCTTCAGTCACACACTGATTCCAGCTTCTCTGCTGCATGCCGGAAAATCCCTGCACTTGCCATGTGTTGTCTGTGCATCACTGCCCAAACCTACTTTCCAGAACTTTCCTCTCTGTCCAGCTGACTCCTCCCCAGCTCTATGGCTGAGTGCTCCCATTGGGCAAACACGTCTGAGCACATGCACTAACACCATCAGGCTTGGTACTGAGGAAACAGGTGCGCTGACAAACCAGCTACTGCTCTTTCAGAGCACCTGCTGTTTCCTCATCAGAGCCCTCACCGCTCACCACTTCTCTCATGTGCTAAAACTTTTCTGTCTGCCTTGACAGAAACTTTCTGTCCAGTCTCTTGCCCTCCTGGAGTCTGAGAGTTGTTCCATACTTATCTTTATTTTTACAAAGTGAACAGATGAAAACGCACCGTTTTTTGCCCCACATTTATTTTACAGTCTTTTTGATGTTACTGTTTGATATCCAGTGATGCTTCTCCATGGGACAGGATGGCCAAGGCACCCTCAGACTTGTTTTACTCACCACATCTCAGGGATGTTTCCTTGGGGCGAGTTCCTTGTCTCCCAAGTGTTTCTTTCTATGCTGCCTCCAAGCAAGAGCACCTGGCCTTGTGTCCTTCACCCTCACACTCACATCCCTGCACATGACTTTTGCCAGCTGCCTGATTTCATCTTTCCATGCCACCGGGCAGTCTGTGTTGTGCTAAGGGCTGCATCTCTCATTGGTTCTGGGGACTCACAGGTCTGGGGTGCAAAGTGCCTCAAGGAGCAATGCTGGCCTCTGTCCCTTGGGAGATTGTGTCCTAGGAACAGATGCCTGAAGAGGAATCTTGGGGTCCATGAGGAGGCTTTATGAGTGATTTTATTGTTGTTTCAAAGCCTCCAAATGACTTTCCAATGCAACAGAACAGAAACAGCACTGAAGGAAGCTCCTACGTACTGCCTCTTATTTCCAGGCTTCTGGGTTTAGACCTTCTCACGGGTATGAAGTGGTCTCTCACTGTCACTTGGTTTTGATTTTCCCCGATAACGAGTGAGGGTGATCATGTTTCATATGCCTGCTCCCCATCTTGATGCCATCTTTGAGAAATTGCCTATTCATTTGCTCTCCCCCTTTTCTGATGGACTTCAGCTGCAAAATACACAATTTTAGCTAGCAACAGTAAAATTCTTTTAGTACTGATAATGAATGGAGGTTTAAAGATATATAAGCTTTATATGGAAACGTCCCACGTATCCATGGATGGAAGAATGGGCAAGTGAAACGTGTTGTCTGTAGATCCAGGCGACGCCCTCTCTTCAGCTCAGGGAACCTGCTGCTGTGGCAGGGTGATGTGGAGGGCAACTGACCCACACAGTGAGCCAGACAGCGAGGGGTAGAGCCTGTCTGGGTTTCTTCCATGTACAGTCAAAGACAAAAATCCATGAACCAACCAGGCTACAGTGTCAAGTGGTAAGTTGATGTCAGGAACTGAAAATGGGAGAGCTAGGTCCAAGGCACAAAACTGTAGGTATCGCATAGACCAGGCTCTGATCCAAGGCGTGAGACTGTAGGTATTGTGCGGACCAGGTTTTGGTCCAAGGTGTGAGACTGTAGGTATGGGATGGACCAGGCTCGAGGAACCAGAACAGGCCATGAACATGGGCTCTGCTGCTCTGTGTGTGAGCAAGAGGTCCTCCAAACATGCAACTGAAGTGACTAATGGTCTGGCAGATGTGGCCACTTCCTAGGGCATATGTCCATCGGTCCCATGCTGGACCCACTAGCATATGTAGCTTTGGTTGTAAGCTGTGTTCAGTAAACCCATGAGGTCTCCTCCCTGCTCACAGCATGGAGTGCTCCAAGTTTTCTGAATTCCAGGAACATCTGTGTCTTTGGGGCTCGTTTCTCCTGAGGGATGGCTGTGTGCACAGCCGCTCCTGAGATCACCGGGGTCTCCTGGCTACTTAGGACCACTCAGGTTTGTGACTCAGTTTCTCCATCTGTGGCGGGTGATGAGCACTGAATAACATGCAGTGAGGAGGGAACGGGCAGAGGCATGCCTGATGCTTTTGCCCCATGCCCAGCGATTTTGCTGCTCCCCAGGGAGAGGCCACTGCCCACTTGTGTTCACCCCAGCTGTCACACAGGGAGGCCCCAGGAGGCTCAGCTAAGAGCCTCAAGCCTCTCCAGGAGAACTGTGCATGGGTCTGAGAGAAATGAGAGCGAGAGGCTTGAGAAGGGTGCCAGTGTTCATCCCTGTGAGAGAAGGATGGGCTCAGCCCCCTTGCCCAGGGTAAGCTCGAGGAGAGCGGCTCGCCAGAGGGAAGCCTGCCTGGCCAGCCACCCTTCCATGCAGCTGGCTCTGCACCCAGCCTTCAGGCTGCCCCTGGGTCCTGTACTTCCCTCAGACCTAGCTGTCATCCTCGCCTCTGACAGGCTGGCTGGACAGGCCCAGCTGCATTCTGGAAGCTTGCGAGCTCACGCTCACCTCTTCTGCCCAGAATGCCCATCTGCGATGCTCCAGGTAAGAGTCCAGAGAAGGACTCGGCACTTCAGGTCACTGGGGCTACTGAGCAGGAGGTGGCCTCCGGTGGGATCTGCACCATCTATCACATAAAGCCTGGCCCCAGGCTCTCCCTGACCACCAGCCTGCGAGGAGCTCTAGCGTCCTGTTGGCCAGGGGTCCTCATGCACAGAGTCGGCCCTACGCTGCAGCAAAGGGAGGGGCATTTCCCACAGACACGGCCTGTGCTGGTACCAACCAGACATAGAAGTTCCAACTGAGAAGGCCCAGCAGAGACGGGGCACAGCCCACCACCCACTGCCTGGGTCGCTGTCCTCCTCACTCCCACAGACGTCAGCCAGGAACACTTGATCCCCAGACTATTAGTGCCCAGCAAGGTGGCCGCCGCACGTCACTGTTCCCTAGGAAACCCATCCCAGCATGGCCACTGCAGAGATGCAAGGAGCCCGTCGCCATGGGAACAGACAGAGAAGAATGTGGGGTGCTAGAGCAGAGCCTGGGGCTGGGCAGCAGCTGGGAGGGGGAGTCGCACCCCACAGAGGGACCACTCAGCTTCTCTCTGACCGGCTCTGACCAGCAGCTCGTGGCCAGTGAGCACCTGCGTGTTTCCTGCCTACGGATCATCCCGAATTATGGCCCAAGGCAAGCCACTCCTGCCTGCTGCTTTCCAGCCATCACAGCAGCTCAGGGAGGTTTGGGGTGAGGGACAGGAGTTCACGCTGGATAGGACAAGTGGTCAGCTGGGGTGTGGGCAGGAGCCAGCCGCTCATGAGCCTGATGGATGGAGAAGATTGTGTTTATTTATTTGGTTGCTGATACTCGGAGTTGCACTTGGCAGTGCTCAAGGGCCACTCTTGGCTCTGTGGGACGGGGCTCAGCCCGTTGCACGTGCTGGGCCTCTGCGGCCACTTGGGCTGCTGACAGATGCCTTATGGACTCCCTGGAGCCCTGCAGCCACCTCCATTCCATCTACAGCCTGTCCTCCCTGCTCAGACAGCCTACAGGCTCCCCTGCCCTGCAGGATCCCTGGTTTGTGCCACCCAGGATGAATGTGGTCTTACCTGACTCTCATCTGGAAAACGGGCTTCAAATGAGCACCCAGTTCTGGGGCTACCAGATTCAGCACATGGCCTTGTTCCTGGTGGTGCAATCCCTGGCAACCCCCACCCCGTGCCCTTGACTGGAGGGGCCCCTCCCCCACAGGGTCCAGTGCCCACTTGGCACAGCCACATGCACTGTGACACATGCTCCCTCAAACCAGTTCAGTGACCCTTAGTGATCCTCAGGGATCACTCCTGGCAGGATTTGGCGGAAGGAGGGGATGCATGGGTGCAAGGCAAATGTCCTCTTCGCCAAGCTCACTTTCTAGCCTCCTCCTCTCTTCTTAGAGAAACCTTTGAAACCTAATGAAAGATGTCGAGAAACAGCAGCGAGAACATGAAGAAATGATAAAGTTGCATATTGTACATATTGCAGTGCACACACCATGGCCGGCATGTTACAAAGTACCAAGTTGAAAAAAAAAAGTGAGAATTTTAGATTTGGGGTTTTATTGTCCCCCCTTTTTGCCTTTTTGGGTCACACCTGGCGATGCACAGGGGTTACTCCTGGCTCTGCACTCAGGAATTACCCCTGGCGATACTCAGGGGACCATATGGGATGCTGGGAATCAAACCCGGGTCGGTTGCGTGCAAGGCAAACGCCCTACCCACTGTGCTATTGCTCCAGCCCTCTTTCCCCCTTTAAGTCATAATAAGAAGAAATACAAACCTCAGTTGAAACCTCAGAGCACAAACCTCTCCGTCCTCGGCACCAGGCACTTCCCACAAACTCTTCTCAGGAGAGGGGATTCCTGGTGGAAGCCAGGCTATTTGCAGTGCCCCCCCTCCTGAGGCCTCAGACCCCACACCAGGAAAGGCCAATGAACAGAGTCACATGGCCCTTTGGCAGCCCCCTCAACTACTGCAATGCGTGTACATCACACATGGAAACTCAGCGGCCAGTGCAGGAGAGACCCCGCGGCACTCCCTTCAGTGATGAAGTGATTCCAGCGTGTGGCAGGAACAGCCATGCCTCTCTCTGAACTCCCTCCCCGCCGCTTTCCCCCCCCCCCCGCCCCCCGCAATCCCATCCTTGTCTCCTTCCTCCTAGCCATGTCCCCATCTCAGCACAGGCTGTCAAGGAACAGAGAGCAGTACCCAGGTTGGGAGCCCCTGCAGAGACCACCACTCAGACACGCCTTTCCCTTTGGGGTCCCCATCTCCCGTGCCCTCCTCCTGGGACCGTGTCTGGTGAAGAACAAAGGCTCCTTCTACATCTGCCGGCAGAAGAGCCTCCTCCAGCAGCCCCGAGAGAAGAAACTTCTAAATCTTCCAAAGGGTCAGCATGTCCTCCTCCCGGTCAACCCTGACTTTATTCTAGACAGCCGCAAGTAGGAGTGCGGTGTGAGGGGCTGGGTCCCACCCCTGGTGGGTTCTGGGTGGTGGAGTCTCCTTTCCACCTGCCCTCTCCTCATCAGCGTTCTGTGGTTTAGTGGGGGGAGAGAGGGCAGCCAGGGAGGCGTGGGGCAATCAGAGCCCAGGGTTGGAGACAAATCCAGCCTCGCTGCTCCTTATCTGGAAGCCGCGGAGAAGCCGGAGTCAGCTCTTCTGGGTGCCAACGCTGCCGCAGGCCCCGCCACACCCGCCTTATCATCGCGTCTGGTGACGGCGCTACTGCTCAGCTCACAGGCCCAGCCTGGACACGGCCCTTGGGTCCCTGGACAGCTGATGGGAGGGTGGGAGCCACGGGCCTTCTGTGATGTGGAGTCAATCTCTGGAAACCGAACGTAAGTGGGGAGCACATTACTTCAGGGGCGCAATTCAAAGTGAGGGTGGCCAGAGTTTGACAATGTTACTGAGGAGAGTTCCCAACCCTGTTTCCTCTTCACAAGGATTTTGGTGATAAAAGCAGCTTCCATACAGAGAGTGAGGGGAAACGGTTAATGTGGCTGTGATGTGTGAGGTAAGATGCCATGCTGGTTATCACGTGTCCAGGAAAGCTGTGTGAAGGGTTACTTGGGAGTTCTCCTTCCTCAGAAAACATCAAGTAACACAGGGTTGTGGCAGAGGTCAAGTCCCTGTACAGGGTCCCTGTTCTCCCCAGAGCCATTTCCTGGCACCTGTCTACTGAACCACTGGTCCAGCTGAACATTCAGGAATGAGATCTGCCCCCCCCCCCACACACACACAGAAAAGGTCAGAAAATGAGCCCTTTCTTGAGGCGGGGGGAGTAGGACCAGTAGGCCAGGCCCGGCGTGCTCAGACGTTCTTCCATCACCAGCAACAGACAGCGGCCTTGGAATGGAAGGATGACTGAGTCCCCGAGAAAACAGAAGCCACCAACCAGGTCCTCAGCAGGGTCTCAAAAGTCCACCTGGGCTTTCCTTATAAAGTCAGAAAAACATACGACAGAGGTCTGGAAGGGGGAAAATATCAAGAAATAAGACACCTATTTAACCTTTGTCAGAAATCCGTGTAAAATGGAGGGACTTTAAGTAAACAGGTGCGCCTGAAGAGGGTCTGCAGGGTCAGTGTCTGCGTCCTCCGGGGGCACAGGTTCAGGTTTTCTTCTGGGGGCACAAGTGAGCACCAAGGTGCAGGGCCATTTCCTGCTGGGCCTTCCAGAAGATTCACTTGACCTCGGCTCTGCTGCAGCTCTCTGAGGCCCCAGAGAAGAATGTGGGAAAAACTGGCCAAAGCGCCGATTCCTAAGCGGCTCCTTTTCTTCCTGCGCCTCTCACGCCCTCCCGGGTTGCCATTGTCTCCCTCTGCCACCTGCTGCCTCCCGCAGCCTCCACTGAGGGCAAGGAGAACATTAGCCATGGAGCGTCATAGAACTGCCCCTCGCCGTCTGGCACCGCTGACGCTAGCACCTCCTAGTTGCCTACTTGGTTGGTGCCCTGGTCCTGAGCCTCTGCCCATCTCTGCCCACTGCCGCCCAGACAGAAGCTGTCCCCCAGCCTCTCAGAACCCCAGGTGCTCCCCCAGCACTGAGGGCCACGTGGGAGACACTGGGTCCCTCTTCTCCCTCGGGGCCGCACCCCTACCCCCACCTTCCCTTTCTCTCTGTGTCCATTGCAGAGCTGCCCTTCTGGACACAGGGACCTGCCCAATGGATCCTGGAGACTGAGAAAGCAGGGGCTGCTCTATTTTTCAATATTTTAACAGTAAGATAGTATGGGGGGTCTTGTATCCTCCACTTGCTTCCCCATTACATCTTACATGACTATGTGTGTGTGCGCGTGCATGAAAGAGAGAATATGTGTGAAAGAGTATGAGTATGAGAGGATGTGTGTGAGAATGAATGTGTGTGAGAGATAGTGTGTGAGAGTGACAGAGTGTGTGTCAGAGTGTGGGTAACATGTCAGTGTGTGTGTCAGAGTTGTGATATAGTTGTGTGAGGGTGTCAGAGAGTATGTCAGTGAGTGTGTGAGAGTATGTGTGTGTTTGTGTGATAGAGTATGTGTGAGTATGAGAGTGTCAGTGTATGTATCAGAGTGTCTGTGTGTGAGTGTCAGGGTATATGTCAGTGTGTGTCAGAGAGTTGTGTGAGACAGAGTGTGTGAGAGTGTCAGAGAGTATGAGAGTATGTCGGTGTGAGTGTGAGTGTGTGAGAGAGAATAGGTGTGTCAGTGTGTTTGAGAGAGATAGATTGTGGGTGTGTCAGAGAATTGTGCGTGAGTGTGAGAGAATAGGTGTGTCAATGTGTGTGAGAGAGGGAGTGTGAGTGTGTCAGAGAGTGTGTGTAAGTGTATGAGAGAATAGGTGTATCCGTGTGTGAGAGTGTGTGTCAGAGAGTGTGTGTATGAATGTGTAAGAAAGTAGGTGTGTCAGTGTGTGTGAGTGTATGAGAGAGTAGGGGTGTGTGTGAGAGTGTGTGTGAGTGTGTTCCACGGGGTTTGGGCATGGACTGGCGTGCTCTCCCCGGTGTCTGTGGCACTAGCACTCCTTGAGCCCCTGAGTTGACCAGCACCTGAGGGTGTCACACCTGGGTCCTCACAGACTGGGGTGCAGGCTGGGTCCCTCTGAGAGGAGGTCTCATTAGCATTGACATCCGTCCTGCCTGGACGCATTCCACCCTCCTTTGTTGCCCACAGGCTCACACCGCCCTGCAGTACCCTGGACTCATCCCAGTTTCTTGGTCGCAAGACCGAGTTCTTGTGAGGGAACAAGTCCCTTGGGGCAGCATCCTGGGTCTGAGCCGCCCAGACCAACTCGGATGCTGAGCATCAGCCCCAGCCCTGTTCATGCAACAAGGGTGTCCCTTGGCCCTGCCCTGGTGTGGTGGCAGGGAGAGTGGGGATGGCACATTTGTCAGCGGCGCCGTCTTTGAGCAGGATCATGTCTAAGGCTTAGTCTGGCTGCATTTGGAGGCCCTTTTGTGATCTCTGCCAGATTTTTGTTTTTCACTCCAAGTGACCTCAAAGCGTCGCAGTCAGCAGACAGTACAGACCACCCCCTTCCAGGCAAGTTCTTAAAAATAAACTCAGTGAGCCCCAGGGGGAGAATGACAGTGGGCCAGGCTTCCTCACGCCCCTGCCAGTCTGTGGGTGGGAGACGGGCACCAGTACTGCCCCTCCCATGCCGCGCTCTGCTCTACGTCAGCAGGACAACAGACTCTGGGATGTTATCTTTCTTCCTTTTTTCTTGTTTGTTTTTTGGGTCACACCTGGCAATGCACAGGGGTTATTCCTGGCTTTGCACTCAGGAATCACTTCTGGCAGTGCTCCGGGGACCATATGGGATGCTGGGAATCGAACCTGGGTTGGTCGCGTGCAAGGCAAGCGCCCTACCCGCTGTGCTATTGCTCCAGCCCAGACTCTGGGATTTTAAAATACTTTCACAGTAAGCTAGTACAGGGGGTCCTTGTATCCTTCACCCACTTCCCCATCACATCTTACATGACTACATGTGTGTTTGTGCATGTATGCGTGCATACCTAAGAGAGAATGTGTGTGAATGTGTGAGCAGATGTGTGTGAGAGAGGGTAATGTATGAGAGATAGTGTATATCAGAGTGTGTGTGTGTGTCAGGGTGTATGTCAGTGTATGTGTGTGTGTCAGTGTGAGATAGTGTGAGAGTGTCAGAGAGTGTATGTGGGTGTGAGTATGTGAGAGAGTATGTGTGTCAATGTAGAGAGTGTGATTATGTCAGAGAATGTGTGTGAGTATGCCAGAGAGTATGTGTGTGAGTGTGCATGTGAGAACGTGTGAGAGGTCAATGTGTGTGTGTCGGAGAATGTATGTTAGTGTGCGTGTCAGAGTGTGTGAGACAGACTATGTGAGAGTGTATGTCAGTGTGAGTGTGAGAGAGCATGTGTTTGTCAAAGAGTATGTGTGTCAGTGTGTGAGAGTGTGTGTGTCAGAGAGTGTCAATGTGTGAGTGTGTGTGTGAGACAGATAGACTGTGTGTGATAATGTCAGAGAATATATGTCAGTGTGTGTGTGTGTGTGTGTGTTTCTGTGTTTCTGTGCATGAGTGTGTGTTGTTCCTTGCTGGCTGGCACATGTGTATGGCCTGGTCCCTCTCTGACCCCCACATGGAGCTCATCTTATCCACAAAGTCTCCCTGGGGTTTCCCTCACAGGCCCCTCTTCCTCGACTGTGATACCCCTCATCTACTCTCCTTGTTGTTCTGAGGATGTCCCTGAATGGGATCATAGACTATTTCCATTTCATATAATTAACACTGTGTTAGGGCTTGTCTACTGTTTTATTGTTCATTACCTCTACTTTTTATTTCCATTTTTTTCTCCTGCCATCCTGTGGTGACTTGAACAGATTCTAAAATAGCATTTTGAGTTGTCTCTGGTGCTTTCTGACGTATCTGTTTGTACAGATTTTTGTGGTGGCTTTGTGTTATTCATACGACTTTGTCACCTCCAACCAATGTTAACATTTTACTAACTGGAATAGAGAGATCTTAACTCCTACCGAAGCCTTTTATATTCTCTCATTTGCACTCTAATTGTATTAAATATTTTCTTTACACTGCTGGAAAACATGGGAAACAGTGTTAGGATTTTTTTTGCTTTGATCTTCAATTTGAAAAACTCATGAGACTGACTTTACCCATATTTTAAATCTTGCTGTTATTTATTCTTCCTTGTGAAAACTGTTTCTAGACTTCCTTGCTCTGCAGAAGTCAAGAATTCCATTTCGTTTCAGCAGTTGCAAAGTCCTGGGCTGAGGAGTCTTTTCTTTCAGCCCCTGAAGAATGTACCAGTCCCCACCCCAGTGATGTTTGATGTGAATCCCAAGTCCATGGAATGTTCCCCATAGTTGACGTCCTTCTCTCAGGAAGCTTTTCATATGCCCTTCTGGCTTTAGCTTCAGAAGTTTTAAGTGTGGCGTTTCTTGGCATTCATTCCTTTTTATCTATCCTGTTTGGAGTTCTGGGGTCTGTAAGTGTGTGTCTTTTGCAAATTTGGAGGATTTCCAATCATCATTTCCTTTTCTTTTTTTTTTCTTTTTTTGGGTCACACCCGGAGATGCACAGGAGTTACTCCTGGTTCGTGCACTCAGGAATTACTCCTGGCGGTGCTTGAGGGACCATATGGGATGCTGGGAATCGAACCTAGGTCGGCTGCGTGCAAGGCAAACGCCCTACCCGCTGTGCTATTGC
>JAOXYA010047000.1:0-12361 GCA_028565675.1 Sorex palustris | reverse complement strand
AAGGAGGGAGGGAGGGAGGGAGAGAGAGAGAGACAGAGAGAGAGAGAGAGAGAGAGAGAGAGAGAGAGAGAGAAAAGAAAAGTGCCTGCCACAGAAGCAGGTTGGGTTGAGGTGTTCGGGGTGGTAGAAGGGAAACTGGGGTCATTGATGGTGGGAAATGGGCACTGGTGGAGGGATGGGTGTTGGAACATTGTACGATTGAAACCCAATCATGAAAGCTGTGTATCTGTAGCTCACCTTGATTCAATTAAAAAAAAAAAATCCCCCCCCCCCCGCCCAGTTTCTGGTTTCCCTTCTCTGTCATCCCCCACTCAGGCCACCGGCATCTGCCGACTGTGGCAGTGTCCGGCCACAGCCCAGCCCCTCCTCAGAGAACTCTGCTGGCCGCTCACAAAGGCTAGAGACCCCCTTGGAAATGGCCTTTATTTGGCAAGAGGCTCAGCGCTGCAAATGAGCAGCAGCGAAGGGGTGGTTGGTGACTGGCCAGAGGCATTGGCGAAGATTCGGGAGCAGCAGGCTTGCTCCACCCCAAGGCGGCGTGTCTCGAGCGGCCCATAAAATTCCTCCTTCATGTTTTGTCCACCCTGTGGATTCTGTGACCTCGGGTGACTGGAGAGGGAAGAGAAAATCTGTCTGGGCAGGATTGGAAAGTGGATAGCCGCGGCCTGTGTTGACAGGGCTGCCTCTAATCAGCGATGACGGCGCTGGTGGGCGGCAGGCAGAGGCCACGGGGAGCTGTGAACTCTGTCGCAGTGGCCTCTGTGAGAGTCACAGCCGCTCCTTCTCCTTCTGTCCCAGCCAGCCGCAAAAGTGAGTGTGTCCTCTGGGTGGAGTGTCTCAATGGGCTTTCACTCAGTCCTGGACCCGTGGGAGGGGAGTGGACAGGGGGAAAACATGCACAAGTCAGATTGTTTGGAAGTGTACCGGCCCCACTGCTACTGTTTGTTTGTTTGTTTGTTTGTTTTTGTTTGTTTCGCTTTGCTTTATTTTTTGCTTTTTGCGTCACACCCGGCGATGCTCAGGGGTTACTTTGCACTCAGGAATGACTCATGGTGGTGCTAGGGGGTCCATATGGATTGTTGGGAATCAAACCTGAGTGGGCCCTGTGCAAGGTGAACGCCCTCCCCGCTGAGCTATTGTTCCAGCGTCCCCCCCTTTTAAATATAGGAGTACTACTATTTATTCAGCTATTGATTAAGCTGATTGAATTGGGCATGAACTCCACATTACTGTTTTTTTCTTTTTTTATTGAACCACCGTGAGATACATTTACAAAGCTTTCATATTCGAGATTCAGCCATACAATGATCGAACACTCATCCCTCCACCAGTGCACACCTTTCACCACCAGTGTCCCCAGTATCCCACCCCCTCCCCATCCCAGTCCTCACCCTGCCTCCATGGTAGGCAATTTCCCCCAATACTCTTTCTCTACTTTTGGGCATCATGTTTTGCTTGAATTATCCCACCACTATTCAAGTCTGCCTACCAGGGGCAGATGCTAGACCAATTATTGTCCCTTGCTCATTTTGAATGACATGGGTGCTGCAGGCATGTGCTTCTGGAATCCTAGATTGTAAATGGTTGCGTTCCAGAGACATATCTGTAGGGCACTAATCCATTTTGGGATTCAACTGGGCATCTATAGTCCAGGGCTGTTGGTGCGCTAAGTTGGCACCCAGAGGCACATCGTGGGCATGATAGCCAGGCTGACGAGTGGGCGGGGAGCAGGGGAGGGACAGCCTAGCACCTCTGCCACCATGCAGCATGGAGATTTAAGTCCTGGAACCCGCATACTTGGGCCTTGTTTGTGGTCACCGGGATTCCACATGGAGTAGGTGCAAAGCTGCTGTTTTAATGATGTCAAAGATGTCGGAGGGATCCGTGGGCCTCTGCGCCTTCTGCTCTTTGTCTTGAGCAAGGAGTCCAGGGGGCCTTTCTTCTAAATGCCTCGTATACCTCCCAGGGCCGATTAAGATGACCCCAAGGAATAGTTAGTCCAAGAGTGTGAAATGTGACTGATTTTACTCCATAAAAACCTGAAACCCCCCCCCCCATTGTTTCTAATACAGGTTTATATTTGACCCATTTTTTCTGGGGTATTTTGCATTTGATTGAGCAGGAAATGTCCTTGAGCTAGCATTTGGTTTGGGTTTGTTTGACTGGTTTGGGGGTTCACACCCGGCTGGGCTCAGGGCTTACTTCTGGCTCAGGGGGGACTCCTGGCAGTGCCAGGGATGGAACCCAGATCAGCAACAAGCAAGGCAAGTGCCTTATCCCCTGTACACACACACACACACACACACACACACACACACACACACACACACACAGCCCTTTCTCTCTCATCAGCATTTGAAGATTCTGTTTTTATGACTAAGTTGTTATTATCGGTCAATCCCTTCAAAAGTTGCTTTTCTTCAGCCTTGTCCATTTTGGTTCATTTGTGAGGTCAAGCCTGGAGATCACACAGCCGAGTTACCAAGGTTGTTTCCCGCACCAGCAAATCACCTTTCCTGTTGGGGTAAAATGGAGTGAATGTTCCCCAGTTTCAGAGGGGCCTGTGGGGCTTGAGAGGAATGAAAGCAGATAAAAAGTTCAGTGGTTCTGATGGAAATAAGTGAGATGTGAGTGATCATCAAAGGAGCAGAAGCCTTTCTCATAAGGAATCTGAAACCATAATGAAGTCGCAGTTCTCGCTCACACTGCCATCACCCATCACTGTGGAATCGTGAAGGTTTGGAAATGTGCGTCCTGCAGAGGTTGGTGCCATTCTGGTTACTGGGTGGTGGCTTGAGGTTGTTCTAATTTGCTGCCGTTGTTGTTTTTTTTGTAATAGTTTTTACAAAACTCGCTTTAGAATGTGTGGTTTTGCTATGAGTGCCTCCAAAGACTGGAGTGGCTGCAATGAGCGAGGCGTTCTGGGCTGGCTGGGAGAGGCCTACCTGTATCACTGTGCAGGAATGTGCCACGGTTCCTGATTTGAGCCATCTCTGGTACGGTTCTGGCTATGCACAGCCTGAATCTTTGCTCCTCTTTTTGAACTCTTTGTTCCTGATCTCAGAACTGAGACTGCTTTTTTTTTTTTGGTTTTTTGGGTCACACCCAGTGATGCTCAGGGGTTACTCCTGGCTCTGCACTCAGGAACTATTCCTGGCTATACTTGGGGGCCATACAGGATGCTGGGGATTGAACCCGAACTGGGGTCAGCCTCATGCAAGGCAAATGCCTTACCCAACCAATGTACTATCGCTCCTGACCCTGAGACCGCATTTTCATTTCTCTTTTGTTTTCATTTTCTTTTTTAAAATTTTTTTGGTTGTGCTCAGAGATTAAACCCAGACTTCTGCACGCAAAGCAGGCGCTCCAGCCCTTTGAGCCATCTCCCTATTTTATTAATTTTGTTTGTAATTTTTTTTACCACACCCAGCAGTGCTCAGGACTCATTCCTTGCAGGGTTTGGGGGACTATATGAGGTGCCAGGTGCCTGAATCAGCCACGTGCAAAGCAAGCACCCTCCTCTCTGTACTATTTATCTGGCCCCAACCCCTGACATTTTTAGCCAAGGGATTCATGAAAGTATTTCTCAAAGGAAAAGGCAGAGTGGTGGTGCAGCATGCCTTGCATGTGGCTGACCCAGGTTCAGTCTCTGACACCCATATGGTCAACTGAGTCTGCCAGGAGGAAGCCCTTAGCACTGCCAGGTGTGGCCTCCAAACAAACAGAAAAACAAAACAAAGTACTTCTCAAAGTAAAGACTTGTTTTCTTCTGAGTCAAGGGGACACAAATACAGAACAATTTGAACAAAATCCTATTTTCCTTTCTCTCTCCTCTTTGACTCCTGCATGGTGAGTGACACTTGGGAGGTTCTGGGGGTAGTCTATGGGGTTGAGAAAAGTCAGAACAGGTGAGAATCCTTATGGTCATTGTTAGCACTGTGTGTCATTGGGCAAGTTGCTTTGGTGCCTTTGCTTTGGTTCCCTCGCTGTAAAAACAAGAAGAATTTGCCCCATTCCAGGCTAACTGTGAGAACCGTGTGTGGGACTTACAGCTCTGCACCATAACCGCTGGGAACCTTATTAAGGCTGGGGGGAGGGGTCGTGCTGGGGGCAGGAGGAGAGAAAAAGTTTTGTAAATTGTTAATTTGTAATAAATCCCCAAAGAGACGTTCTTTTATGAGCATACTTATTAATTTTTTTATCCACAGGGGAAAACAAAGGAGAGGAATGGAATTTTTTCAACACAAAGCTAGTTTTCTAACATTTGAGCCAAGTTTCTGAGGAGTGATAAGTTGAAAGCTCTAGAGTGGTTTCTCCCACCTCTCCGTGGCTCAGTCTCAACCACCTGTGAAGCCTAAGCTGGGGATCACGTTTGCTCCTTTACCTACTCTCAGCTCTCAGTTCTAATCCAGAGTGATCATTTCCAGCTATCATTGTCCTAGTGGTCTCTTCTCTATCCCAACTGCCTTATCCCCCAGCCCTTGAGGCAGGCTTCCAACCATGGCCTTTGCTTCTATTATCCTTGGGTATTAGTCTCATACTATTTTTTTCATATCCCACAAGTGAGTGTAATTATTCTATGTCTGTCCCGCTCCTTCTGACTCATTTCACTCAGCATGATCCTCCCTATGTCCATCCATTAAAAGAAAATTTCATGAGTTCATTTTTCCTGGTGGCTCCATAATTTTTCATTGTGTGGATGTACCAGGATCAACCACCCTCTGAGGCCTCATACACTTGGACACTTGGGCCTTTTATGTTTCTGAAGGACAATATTTAAGTATAGATTGCATTTTAGATGCATTTGTACATATATATCTAGAGTTTTGTTCCTTACGAGAAAGTCAACTACAGTAACAGTAGGTTGGAACTGAGTTTGGGGTAAAATCTTTTTCTTTCTTCTTTTTTTAATTGAGGCACCAGAATTTATAGGCATACAGCGTTCCGATATAAATCACACCACCACTGTTATCCTTCACCAATGTCCCCAGGTTCCCTCCCATCCCTCAGTCTGCCTCATTAACAGACACATTTTTCAGTTTGATTTTTGAGGTTGGGATCCACGCTTACAGCATTGATGGATCAATGGCAAATAACACACCCCTGTACCACTGATATGTTCAAGGCCCCTGACATTTGCCCCTTCCCTCCTGGCCATGTCTTCTTACTCCTTTCCCACCTCTCCATTTATTTCACTCTCTGGACTTTTTACATTTATAAGCAAGGACCCAAAGTACTCTTCTTGCTGTACTGGTTTTCTTGAACTTTGGATGAGCACTCTCTTGGATAATGGCCCCTTGGAATTCTCCAAAGCTTGGGAGTTATCCTTGGTGCTGAAATACTAGCAGGGTGACTGGTTACTCAAACCCCAAGATCACCATGTTTATACATTTAAAAAAAATCTTCTAGGCCCACCTCCCACAACCTCTGCCATGTGGACTCACCCCCTGCCCCCAGCCCTGCTCTACAGACTTCTGACTAAATATCTGAGGAGATGCAATGCCAAACAGCTAAAATTCATGAATATGCTGGTCCCCTGGGCTAAAAACCTGGATGCCCTAGGGTGGCAGGTGGGCAGAGTACCCAATAGCCACAAATACACCTGACTGTGGCAGCCATGCCAAAGACTCAACCCCAGCTTCAACAGTACTCTCTGCAGAGATGCCAAACTGCGAAAAATTTTAGGTACTCTGGTGTCCAGATCAGAGAGCGTGAAGTTTCCAGATTGCTTAGTACCTCCTAATTCCTCAATACGAACATTCCAGTTAGGGGCACATCAAGTCAGACAGGAAAGTAACATAGAAACTAATGAAACTCAACAAACAAAAATAATAACACAGAAGGCTTGACAGGCAGCGGGTGGCTTAATCAGTTCTTAGACAGGGACTAAATGACCTTGTGATTAGATATAACTGTTTTCACCTAAAATATTTAAGCTTTATACTTACTGATTTTAATATCTGAGCTTTAGTCTAGAATTGTATAACTGTTGTGATTTTTGTCTACATTAAAAATGAAACTTTTAAAAGGCCCTCTATATTTTTATAAGAGAGAGAATAGATGATCTGTCACCAAGTCTGACACTCTCATAATAATAATACAATTCTAGGGGCTGGAGTGATAGCATAGCTGGTAGGGTGTTTGCCTTACACGCAGCCGACCTGGGTTCGATTCCCAGTATCCCATATGGTCCCCTGAGCACCGCCAGGGGTAATTCCTGAGCACAGAGCTAGGAGTGACCCCTGTGCATTGCCGGGTGTGACCCAAAAAGCAAAATAATAATAATAATAATACAATTCTAGATCCCCTAGGTTGTTTGACTGTTTGTTTTCTTTTCTGAAAGTGTGGTAGAAGAAAATACTGATCAGAAAGAACAAAATTCTTAGAGCTGTGGGGGTTCCCTGGGGAAGGACCAGAGCTTCTCAGGGCATCCAGAGGTCATAACAGGGACTAATTAGTCTATGCTGTATTTTGGACTCACTGTGAGTTAAGCATGTATGGGGATATGTGACTTCCATGTTAAACTTCTATTTTCACAAGGGACCATGTATGGACAGGGTCCATGGGCAGGATCCTCCACCCTATGCAAGCAGTGCCACATGTGGGCAGCTCACTTTACGACTGGCATCTTGCCAAAATGGACAAAATTGTTGTGTTTGTTGGCTTTTTGCCTCCCCTATGCGCTGACACCTTTGAGTTCCAGCAAGGGGCAACATTAAACACATACATCTATCGATTATTTAAAATCACTCTACTGTTTACAGGGCATCGTTTGGAAAACAACATGATTTTAAGTTGTGGTGCTGTAAGTGGGCCGATAAGGGAGTATAGATGAACCCATCTACCCACTGAATTCACCAAAAGAACTTGGGAAATTTTGCATGTGTTTCTCACACTCTAAATATCATTTGACTGTGTAATCTTCAGGGCGGCCAGGGAAAGCCCCAACGGCTCTCCCTCTCACCGCCTGGGTTCGGTGGTCTTGGGCCACTCCCCCATCTGGGGAGGCCCATGCCATAGGTAGACGAAGGAGGAAATGAGGATGCCAGGCTGGCTGATGATCAAGTGCCGTTTATTCCATTCTCCCCACGCACCTCTTCCAGTCTCACTACGTTTCCCATTCTAGTCTCACCCTGGCCCTCATTCCTGTCTCCTCCTTTCTCTCCTGCTCATCTCTCTGTGCTTCACCTCGCAGTCGTGTCTCTCATCTATCCACGTTCCTGCTCCTGCATTCTTCCCCTACATTCTTCTTCCTCTGCCCCCCCCCTTGCTAGTCTCTCTGCATTCCATCTTGCTGCCCTGGTCTCTCTCTAGCCGTTCTCCAACTCCCCAATATTGGGGGTAGCCACCACATCCCCTTTTGGGCAGAAAAATCAACATATCAAAAGCCTTTCTTCCACTTAAGGACAAAATACCTCTTAGGAGTGTTTCTGCTCTCCTTAGTCCAATAATTTAATTAACATATTAATTAACATCTTAATATTAGTTATTTTGTATGGACACAGTAAGAGATACATTGAACTTGGAGGGTGGCTCTCATGGGGACATCTCACCACAGACTCAGACGATAGTGCTCAGGACAGATTAATCATTCCTAACTCTAGCAGAGTCCGAATCTAGTTATTACTTTTTGGATCATGACAGATTTTGTCCGTGACCATGATCTTAACTTATAGTCAAGCATTATGGTGATTTGGCCTGGTTCATTTCAATGCCAGGGAAACTCACAGCTTGCCCTGGGTACATCCAGTCCCTCATCAGGATCCTGCTTTTGGGGATCTAGGAAGTAAGGGCAGCTGAGGCTTAGGTCAAGAGAACAGATGTCCAGGAGGTGAATTACCATTCAGAGTCAATTAACTCCCAAGATACAAAAGCATAGCATTAACTGTCTTCCTGTGTCCATACAAAAAGGACATCGCTCTGAATTAACTATGCAAAGGACTTAAGCAGAAGAGAAAAGTAATATTGACAAGTTAACAGAGCACAAAGAAAGAGGTTACAAATAAACACAGAAGAATGGGAGTACTCTGATGGGAGCAACCCAATAAACCTAAGCTCCCTGTGGCAAGGCAGAAAGAACAAACCAATGTTATCCTACATTTAGCTATTTGCATCACCCACATAATTTGCTCTTTAGATGTGTTTTCCCTTCTGTGGCATGAATGTTAGTCTCAGGGATCTCAAGGTTTCCATGTCCTAAACTGTGTCTGTGGTGGACATTCATAGACAGACAAGTGCGGGTTCTAAAAAAGTTGCTCTCAAACGCTCATGGGTATCGTCACCTTGGGGCCCTCACACCCTATTCTCATTGCAGAGGCCACTTTGAGCCTTCTGCACACTTGTCAGAAAGCACCCTGGGCACAGCTGGAGTCTTACTACCCTCAATCTGCAACACTTCAGACCATTTAGAGCACATGCAACCCACCTCCCCTAGCCCCCTCCCACAGGATCCCACTTTGTGCTTTCCTTTGAACCCTTCAAGATGCAGTTCTGAAGACATCTTCAGTGAAACCTTCCCCCACTGACCTCAGACAGACGCTAGCTACTCTTGGCTCAATAACACAATCGTGGTTTTTTTTTTATAGTATTTTGTAATAGGTGCTTGATTCTTCCTAAGCTCAGTCTCAGAGTACTATTAGCGCTCAGCATTCTAGTTGCTTCAAGAATCCTGTCATGCTTATGGGGTCAACCAGGACCCCACCCCCAGCTTGCTCAGAACTCACTTACTCTATCTAGGGGTGCTAGGACCGAGTTCCAGGCCTCATATGTGGTAGGGGTTGGTTCTAACTTGTTTGATGGGGGTTGTTGATCAGTTTTGTGGTGCCAGAGATCAAACGCAGATTTCATGCATGCAAGGCACATTCCAGGCCCTATTCTTCCTCCTGAGCTCTCTCTCAGTCTCTCTCTCTCTCTCTCTCTCTCTCTCTCTCTCTCTCCTCCCCCCACCCCCCACAGGTCCCAATAGCACTGCTTTTTCAACAAGTATCATTTATCCCACGGAGCCTGAGGAATGGGTGTTGGTTTCCCAGAGACTTTCGTGAAGGTCTTTCCATAAGGCAGAGACTAGACCACATTCAGAAACCCAGAAGTGCTTATTGGTGAAAAATTTACCATGTCATCCTCTCTGGCCAGACGTTTTGGGGGATGAGACAATGATGGGTTGCACTTCCTCTGTTTATACTGTCAGGATGGGAGTCCTGCACTCTTGCCTGGTTTCCCGAGAAGGGTCTCTGTTTGCTCGTACTCCAATATATTAGTTGGTGTCTGGGGAGATAAAACTTTGAGCTCACCTAACCATCCCTGTTATCTCTGTGACAATGTCTGTGTGTGGGGAGCTGGAGCCATAGAACAGTGGGTAGGGCACTTTTCTTGCACACATCCAACCTGGCTTCCACCCCCAGCAGCCTATATGGTCCCCCAAGCATGCTGAGGGCAGAGCCAGGAATAACTCCTGAACGTCAGCATATGTGACTCAAACCAAACAACAGAAAACAA
Source organism: Sorex palustris (assembly GCA_028565675.1). Taxonomy (NCBI): domain Eukaryota; kingdom Metazoa; phylum Chordata; class Mammalia; order Eulipotyphla; family Soricidae; genus Sorex; species Sorex palustris. The sequence continues at coordinate 2,866 of JAOXYA010047000.1, read as the reverse complement.
GCAAACACAATAAAACCAAAATCTTCATCCCCTCATAATTGAAAAGGGGACACCAGCTCTCCCTGCAGTGGAGGGTAGGGGGGAAGGACCCCTGAGAATGGTAGGAGCAAAGGAGATGGTATATGTGCCAACGAGGTCTTATTCAAATTACCAACCCGCACCGGTCGCTGGAGCCAAGGGTCCCAGAATGTGGCTCCAGAGTCAAACTCCAGCTTTCCATGCTTGAGGCCTCAAAGGAGATGGATTTCGCCAACGAGGCAAGGCGAGGCCTGGTGTTTCAGCCCCGGGGGTCTCTCCACCACTAACCCAAAACAACTGTAGCAGCGAGGCTGAGCAAAGGAGGCAGGCAGGGAGGACAGCTGGCAGGGCCTGGGCGAGGGTCTCGGCCCCTCCCGACACTTTGATGGCAGGAATCAAAGACCCCGGATGAGTTTCCTTCTCGTGTCTTCTACTTTGTTCTTTGGGTTCAAACTTGAAAAGAGAGCTCCCTCCCTCCCCCCCACCTTCAGTGCCGGGTGGGAGGCGTGCGTGTGCGCGCGAGAGGAAGGGGTGGGGGAGGAAAGGCAAGATTGCTCAGACAGATGAAGTGCAGTCAGGGCGGGCGGTGGGAGGCTGGGACGAGGGCTGCGTAAACAGAGGCATCTGGTCACTCAGCATGGAGCGGGGGTCCGTGAACCGTGACAGCTGCGGGCTCAGCTGTGGTTGGGCGCGCGGCTTGCTGTCCAGGCCCAGGTCACGCGCAGAGCCCGTTTTAGCGGTGACAGTGCTGTGTCAAACTGCCATCCTTTCTTCCTCGGGTGGTTTTTTTTTCTTTTTTTCCTCTTGGCTTCTGAAATCTGCCAGCCCTCGCACGCAGCCTCAATGAGGCCCCTCGGGTTCCCAGGCTGGAGGAAGTGGGCAGAGAAAAGCCGTGAGTGACGTCCAGAGAGCCAGGAGCCAGTGAGGGGGAGATGTGCAAAAGACGGGCTTGGGTGTGTGTGCTCGTGCGCCTGTGTGTGTGTGTGCACGCGTGTGTGTGTATGTGCATGTGCATGTGTGTGTGTGCGTGTGTGCAAGTGTGTTTGTGCGTGCATGTATTTGTGCATGTGTGCGCACGTGTGTATGTGTGTGTGTGTGTGTGTGTGTGTGGTGGGGGGGTGGTTTCCAGGAGGGCAGTCTGAATATAGCATAGAGGAGATCCGGATGCAGGGGTGCAAGTGTAAGGGAAGGGCCGTTTGGAGGCTCTGTGCTTGGGAGGGGCGTTCCACCGCTCTGGGGGAGGCCCAGCAAAAGCACTTCTCAGGCTGGAGCTTCTCAAGAGCCCCTGATGCAATGGTGCTGGGTTCTGCAAGGTGGGCCGCTGTCCTGGGCTGTTGGAGAATGAGGGTCGGGAATGAGCCAGAGGAGAGAGGAAGACCTAGAATGACGGCATTCATTTGGAGTACATAAAAATATAGAGTAGAAGACTAACAGCCAAGACCAGGGAAAACAAGGGAACAAGGGATAGGAGGACTGGGCAACGATTGCAATCTACCACAAGTGTGTGCGGGGTGGAGGGTAGGTGAGATAGAGAAGAGTGTATGTCATACCGGTGTAGGACAATAATAGTTGAAAATGATCACACTGGACAAGAACTGAGTGTTAAAGCAGGTAAAGGGATATACACGATAATCTTTCAGTACCTGTATTGCAAATCACAATGCCCAGAAGGAGAAGGTGGGGGGGGGGAGAGAGAGAGAGAGAGAAAAGTATTTGCCCTATTTGCCATAGAGGCAAGCCGGGAGTAGTGGGGTAGGGGGTGGTAGGAGGGAACCTGGGGACACTGGGGCCGGGAATGTTCACTGGTGGAGGGATGGGTGCTGGAACATTGTATGACTGAAACCTAATCATGAACAGCTTTGTAAGGGCCTATCTCACAGTGACTCAGTTAAAAATGATGGCCTGAGAAATCCAACAGCGGCTAAGGTGCTGGCTTTTGCACATGGCCGACCCAGGTTGAATCCATAGGTTTCCCCCAGCACCTCCAGGAGTGATCCCTGAGCACAGAGCTGGGATTAACCTCTGAGCACCACCAGGCATGGCCCCCAAGCAAAAACCAACAACCAAGAATGCAGAATCATCCACCACCCAAGGTCTCTTAGTGCACTGGGGAGTGGTAGATTCTAGGGCAATGCCTCCGGCTGCTCAGGACTCTGAAATCCCATGGTCCTGTCTGTCTCATTCCCTCTGTCTGCCCATCTGTGTGTGCCATTTTTCCATCCATCTTTTCTTTCTTTTCAGGTGTCTGATTCAGTGTCTTCATCTGCCTCACACTCCTTGCGTCTCCATTGATCTTTCTGTCTGTCCCTGTGTCTTTCTCTTTATGTCTCTGTCTAAACCTCTCTCTCCCTCTTTTTCTCCCTCCCTCTCTCTCCCTCCTTCCCTCCCCCCCTCTCTCTTTCTCTCTCATTCTGAACTTGCTTTATTTACGAGAGCATCTCTCCACCAACCCAGGCTTCTCCTTTCTGCTTGCTCACTTTCATTTCTGGTCTGGTGCTGGGTTGCAGGAATTGCCTTGTGGTTTTTATGAGTAGGAGATTTTCCCCATGGCTCATGTGCATGCACATGTGTGTATGTGGGTGGTACATGTATGTGTGTGTGGGTGCGGGGGGCCCCCGCCAGACCACTCTCCGGCCCGTGGAGGTGGCCCTAGGATGCGTAGGTGCAAGGAGGGACCAACCGAATGAAGACACAAGACACAAGAGACATAGTACAGTTTAGAAACAGAGATAAAGAGACAGGACAGGACTTTATTCAGGGCAGCGGGGGTCTTATATACTTTGCGACGCAGGAAACTATGCTTACATCACAGAAGGCAATTACATCACTAGGTCATATCATATATTGT
>JAOXYA010046984.1:0-12362 GCA_028565675.1 Sorex palustris | reverse complement strand
TGGCGGTGCTCAGGGGACCATATGGGATGCTGGGAATCGAGCCCGGGTCGGCCGCGTGCAAGGCAAACGCCCTACCCACTGTGCTATCTCTCCAGCCCCGAACCCTCCTTTTTTTAAAGGCATATGTGTACCAAAGCAACGTGAGGCTTAGGGACGCAACGTCTGTTTGGAATGAGGAGGAAACCCAGCCTGAACACATCTCTTGCTTGCTTGTCTCTGTGTCTCTTTGCTGGCTTTTTGCTCTTGGGAGGAGCCCATTTCTCTCTTAATCGTTTACTACCTCCTTTCTCTTCCCCCTCACATCTTTCTAAGTTAGTTTCAATCAAAACTATCTTGCTCAAGACCGGAGAGATAGTACAGCAGGTAGGGTTCTTGCCTTGCACATAGCTGACCCGGTTTTGATCCCCAACATCCCAGATGGTTCCTCAAGTCCTACCAGATGAATTCCTAAGCACAGAGCCTGGAGTAACACCTGAGCATCACTGGGTGTGGCCCCCAAATAAAACAAAAATAAACTACCTTGTTACACACACACACACACACACACACACACACACACACACACGGTCACCTTTTGTGTTTGCTTGTTTGGGGCCCAGACCTAGCCATGCTCAGGGGCCACTCTTGGCTACAGAGTTCAAGGGACACTGTGACCCCCAGCTCACATGACCGCTCCACCCAGGGATCAAGCCCAGACCTGTGTCTGTGTATGCAACATGATGCAGAGTCCCTTGAGCTAACTCCCTGGCACCTGGAAACACTTTTTGCTTTGTTTCACCTAGGGGCCACACCCAGCGATGTTCAGGGATCACTCCTGATGTGGCTAGGGGTATTCAGGGATCACTCCTGACATGGCTTGTGGTGTTCAGGGATCATTCCTGATGGGGGTAGGGGGAGACCGTACGCGGTGCTGGGAATGAAGCCCACCATGGCAAGAGCCTGTACTGTCTCTCCAACCCCAGGATGCATTTTTAAAAAATGAATGGAGGCATAAGCACTAATTCCCTCTCCCCTCCAGGGCCTTGAAGGGGGCAGACCCTATTGCCTGTCTCCCCTCCAGAGCCCTCCAACACCCTGCTCCCGCCCCCCAGGCATCAGCACCTTTCTCATGCACTTTGCTTCCTGAGCCAGGGTGCAAGGAGACGCAGGGGGAGGTGAGACGAAGTCGTGGGAAGTGGCCCAAGGCCCTTCTCGGAAACCAGGCCCAGGCCAGCTTGTGCCCAGAGCCGGGCAAACCTAACTCCACATGGGGCCATCTCTGAAGCCAGGAAAGGAGCTGGGAGACGAATCCTCCCCATTCAAAGGCAGCTGTGGGTGAGTCCCCTTCACCCAGGCGGAAAGTGTGTGACCAGACAAGCTGGATGAGAGAAAGAGGGCAGCCAAGGCTTCCCCTGCAAGGAAGAGGGCCCGGGAGGCTGGGCCCCTGTCTAAGCTAGTCTCAGCTCTCCTTCCCACCATGGCTGCGGGGTGACAGGCAGGGCAGAGAGTGACCAAGAGGCAGAAGGTGTTCGCCTATGGCTGATGAGGTTGATTCCCTGGCATCCCATATGGACCCCTGACCAGGCATGGCCCCAGAGCATGGAGCCAGGAGGAAGCCTTGAGCACCACCTGGTGTGGCCTCCCCACCACCCTCCAAAATAAAGAAATAAAAGAAGGAAAGCAGTGACAAAGGGTGATGGAAACAGGTGGGAGTGTTTCCATCACCTGGTGGTGAGGTCTCAAGTTAAGGTATGCAGGCACGTCCGTGCAGAGAGGTGTCTCCCCAACCCCAGGACACATACAGACATACAGGCGCACACAGTCATACAGGCGCACATAGGCGTACAGGTGTACGCAGGCATACAGGCGCATACAGCCAAACTGGTGCTTACAGGCATATAGACTCATACAGGTTCATATAGTCATATAGGTACATAAGGGTACACAGCGCAAACAGGCATACACGTTTATACAGGCATACAGGTATACAGGTGGACACAGGCAGTCGCATAAAGGCATACAGGCACACACAGGTGTACAGGCTCCTACAGTCAGACAGGCAAATACAGGCTCATATAGACATACAAGCACACACAGGAATACAGGCGCACCCAGACATACAGGCTCATACAGTCAGGAGAGCACATGCAGGCATATGGGTACATACAGGCATACAGCACATACTGACATAACAGCATACAGGCGTACCCAGGCACACTGGAGCAGACAGGCTTATACTATATGGGCATATACAGGCACACACAGGCACACCCGTTTCGGGCACAGACAGACGCACACAGCAGGTTTCCCTGGCCCACGCAGGCTCTCCCTTGCTCCCAGCCCCCCTCAGAGCCCGGTCTCCTGGTCTGGTGATTATTTGCTACAGCAGCAACAAGCAAATTGGGGGACAAAGGGGGAGGGTCGTGGTGAAAGACTCCCAGGACAGGTGGGCTCAGCACTTTGTGGGCTTAGGGGCATGGTCCCTGCCTTCCGGTCTGGAGTTAGACCTGCCTCTCCCCAGAGCTTATCCCCCACTGAGTGACCAGCAGGGGCCACACTGGACTGACACTGCCTCAGCATCTGTCTGTGTGGGGGGGGGGGTCACCTGGGCTTCCTCCGGGTGCTCTTAAGACTCCACTGGCTGGGGGCAGCAGAGGTCTCTTCACACCAGGGTGCAGGCCAGGCATTTCCATCTTGTGGGGCCTGACAGGGAGGGGCCTGGTCGGAACAAGGCTCCCTCCTGACTTGGAGAGGGCAACTGGTGTGGGAGCTGCGGGGTAGGGGGCCTGCAGATGAGGCTAGTGGACCATTTCCTGTCCAGCACCATCCCCTCTCTGGACACGAAGGTGGGGACACATAGCCCAGCGTGTACTGGGACCTGAGCTGACCTTCACGGGGATTTAGGAAAGGTCATCTGCCCCCCAGATAACCTCAGGTGGGCACTACCTTCATCTGACCCCAAATCTACACTCAGTGTTGGCATTATGGGATCAGACTTTAGTTCCATGCCCCCAGGTTTGACTGTGGCGGTGTGGGAGCTTCCTGCACTAGAGCCCAGAGCCCAGGACCAAGGCAGTCTCCAGAAGACCTGGGGACCTTTTGGGATGGCCAAGAGGAACCAGAGTTCCAGAAGAAGTGGAAGAAGGTGGAGGAAGAGATGAAGGTGGGTCCTAAGGAAACACCCTTGGGAGGCTTGTCCCAAGCAGCCAAACAATGTGACAAGGGTCATTGGCGCCCCTGTAGACAGGAGAAGCTGCCACACACTGAGGCTCAGAAAAAGGAGGGAGGGGATATGGCTCTCACCAGCTCAGAGGAGGTGAGGAGATTACGGCTCCCTCTCAACTCAGGAGGTGAGGGGACATGGCTCTCACCTCAGGAGGGGAGGGGACGCCAGCTCTCACCCACCTCAGGATGTGAGGGGATGCCAGCTCTCACCCAGCTCAGGTGAGGGGACGTTGACTCTCACTCACCTCAGGAGGGGAGGGGACGCCAGCTCTCATCTGACTCAGGAGGTGAGGAGACATGGACTCTCACCCACCTCAGGAGGTGAGGGGACACGGACTCTCAACCACCTCAGAAGGGGAGGGGACACCGACTCTCACCCACATCGGGAGGGGAGGGGATGCTGGCTTTCACCCACCTCAGGATGTGAGGGGACACTGACTCTCACCCGGCTCAGGAGGTGAGGGGACACAGACTCTCACCCACCTCAGGAGGAGAGGGGACGCCGGCTCTCACCTGGCTCAGGAGGTGAGGGGACACTGACTCTCACCCACCTCAGAAGAGGAGGGGACACCGACTCTTATCCACTCAGGAGGTGAGGGGATGCCGACTCTCACCCACCTCAGGAGGGGAGGGGACTCCGACTCTCACGCACCTCAGGAGGGGAGAGGATGCCGGCTTTCACCCGGCTCAGGAGGTGAGGGGACACAGACTCTCACCCACCTCAGGAGGAGAGGGGACACCGGCTCTCACCTGGCTCAGGAGGTGAGGGGATGCCAACTCTCACCCATGGCAGCCTGGGTTCTGTAAGGTTGAGCACCGAGCACAGAGAGTCCGGCAATCAAACGGCTGGTTACATAAATGATGTTTACTTACAGAATACTGGGCGCTCGCTGACATTTCCTGGTAGAGGAATATGTAATGATCTGGAAAGATATATAGTTGGTGGGGGCTATTATTAAATGGCACGTGAAAATGAATTGTGAAAAATATCTACGTGAAATAAAGCACAGGTTTAATTTCCGGTGGGGGGAGGCGGGGGGGGGCTTCTCCTGACACCCGGCGCGGGCGGGTCCGAGCTGCCTCACGGTCTGTTTCTCCGGATGGGGTTCCCTTTGTCCCAAGGACAAGCCTTGGCAAAAGCAACCAAGTGAGGCTTATTTTGGCTTTCCAAGGGCAGCGGGTCCTGGGAGGGGCGAAGGTTGGGACCGTGGCCCTGAGGGGTATGGGGGGGTGGGGAGCAGTCCTTTTTAAAGGGAGCAGCTGGCAGCGGGGAGGGGCCTGGCCTGGCTCTGCCTGCCCCCAAAACTCAGTGGTACCCTCCAGACAGTGTAGGAGGGGCAGCGGGTAGGGGTAGGGAGAACAGGGCTGTATAGGGTCAATCCTGGGGGCGTGTGGAGCAGCTGGGGGGAGGTGCTTCGACGTTGGCATGTGTGCCAAGTCTTTGTTTGGGGAGAAGGTGTTCTTGCTTCAAAATCACAAGCGTGGCATTCTGCGATCAGCCATCCAGAACTGTTATTCTCACCCCCCGGAGACCCAGCAATGCTCCTTTGAAGGCTTGTTTTTAAATAGTGTGTGATCACTTAACAATCTGAGAGTAAATTTGGTTGCTAGTGGAAACTACCAGCAGATAGAATGTTTTTAAATCAGTTTAATGCCCTATGTATTATCAAGAACAGGTGTGTATGGAAAAGAACATCTATTTCCATGCCTAAAGGTTCAGCCTAGAGGACATTTAAAAAACAACCGAGGGGCTGGAGCGATAGCACAGCGGGTAGGGCGTTTGCCTTGCACGCGGGCAACCCGGGTTCAATCCCCAGCATTCCATACGAACCCCTGAGCACCGCAAGGAGTGATTCCTGAGTACAAAGCCAGGAGTAACCTCTGAACATTGCCGGGTGTGACCCAAAAAGAAAAAAAAAAGCCAGACTATAGTACAGCCAGGAGGGCGTTTTCCTTGCATGGAGCCAACCCTGGGCTCAATCCCTGGCATCCCCTATGGACCCTGAGCACTGCCACTGCCAAGAGAAGTTTCTGAGTGCAGAGCCAGAGTAACCCCTGAGCATCACCAGGTGTAGCCCCAATAGAAAAAAATATATAATAACAACCTCCACCTACCCCCGCCCCAAGTTCCTCCAAGCACACACAGTCCTCTGGGGTCTAAGAACACCAGTCTCACTCCTACTTTCTGGCAAGGGATTCCAAGCTTTCTGTGAGCTCACACTGCTCTGAACCCAAATGCACCAAAACCCTCCAACCTGCACAGTGTTTCCATGTAAGTTATCTCCTTAGCCCCATTTTATAGAAGAGAACCAGAGTCCCAGAGAGGCTGAATTACTCACCCCACGTTGCACAGCCTAAAGTGCATGGCTAATCCCCTGCACCCCATATGGTCCCTGAGCCCCACTAGGAGTGATCCCTGAGCACAGAGCCAGGAGGAAGCCCTGAGCATCACCGGGTGCAGCCCCAGCACAAATAAACAAAAAGCAGAATTCCTGGGGTTGGAGTGATAGCACAGCAGGTAGGGTATTTGCCTTGCATGCAGACGACCCAGGTTCGATTCCCAGCATCCCATGTGGTCCCCCAAGCACCGTCAGGAGTAATTCCTGAGTGCATGAGCCAGGAGTAACCCCTGAGTATCGCTGGGTGTGGTTCCCCCCCAAAAAAGCGGAATTCCTGAAGCTAAGAAAGCCGGGGTGAAGGGCAGGGCTGTGGCAGGAAGTGGGTCAAGATGCCATGGCCCAGTGCCCTGTGAAGAGAGACCCAGGCTCTGGCACCCAGGGAGGCACTTTCTCCTTCAGCTGCTCTCCAGGGAGTGCCCAATCCAGGCGACACCCCTAAACACTTCAGCAGGCTCCATACCCTCGAGGTGTCAAGGTGGCTTCCAGACCCCCAGGGGAGTCACCCAGGCTGCACCCAGAGGCTGGTCTTTTGCTGGTCTTTGGCTCTTCACTCACTCCTGGCTAGCCCCAGCCATGGGACATGCAGCCTCCGGTCCTCTCCTGAGCCTCAGCAGGCAGCCGAGAACCCCAAGAGCAGTGGGAGAGGCAGCCCCCTGCCCCAGGCCCTTGCCCCACACCCCCCAGCTCTCCTCTGTGCCTCTCCGGGGAGGCCAGCCCCCAGCCACCCCGTAGCTCTTGGCTGCTATAAGTGGAGCCTGAGCCAGAAGTGATGTCACACCTCTGCAGAGGGGAGCGAGGGCGACTTTGAGCACCGGCCCTACCTTGACCAGGAGGGGGGAGGGGGGTTTCGGTGCACTTGATGAACTGGAACACCAGTTTTTGCAGGTTTTCTGGTTTGCAGAGAACACTGCCTCCTGGACACAGCCCCCCGCCCCTGGAGACTGTGGCCGTGGCTGGGGGCTTTGCTGGCCCCCCTCTAGCTCCGTTCCCCCCACCTTGCTTCCCCAGTAGCCAGTGTCCGAGGTTTACACACACACACACACACACACACACACACACACACACTGGCTCATTACTGGACATTCTCCTGAATGTACCACTGACACGTCTTTCCTGGGTTGCGAAAGACGGGACCGCTGTTTCCAAGAAGGTAGCAGGCTAGGAAAATGAGACTCTGAGCACACGGCAAAACCCAGCTCAGAAGCGGGGGAGACAGAGCAGCAGCGAGAGCACTGCTGGGAGACTGTAGGAAGCTCCAAGCTGGAACCACACAGCTTCCAGAGCACCAGTGGGTGTGACCCCAAAGAGCCCAGTGACCAAGCAGCGCTGATACTTTGTATCAGAGCAACATGCTGCTGAAAGCTTAGGCGTGAAGCGCCTGATGACTCTGCAGAACACCAAGGGCCACAGAGATACAGTCCAACAACCGGGTGCTTGCCTTTGAACACAGCCCACCCAGGTCGGGTCTCAGCACCCCCGATGGTCCTCCAAGCGCTATCAGGAATGATCTCTGAGCACAGAGCCAAGGATAAGCCCTGAGCACAGTAGACTGTGACCCCCCCCCCCCATATAAAACAAAACCAAAACTGCAGGAAGGTGGTAGGTATTCTTCTGCAGGATAATTCTCTCTTTCTGGAGGCTGCTTTAATCTGAGTGCCTGTAACTTCCCACGGAAACCCCCCCCAATAGAGCCTGGGGGGCGGGGGGAGGCTCCTGCAAGCGGAGCCCCAGGCCACAGAAGCCTGATTCTCCTCCGACACTTTGTGCTTTACCCATCCCTGAGGGGCTTTCCGTAACTGACCCAGGACCCGAGTCCATTCTGCAAGCTCAGATCCCTGCGGTCAGATCCCAGCGGTCTGTAAAGGGACATCCTGGGCCCCCCCAGCACCCTGAGAGAAAGGCAGCCGGGGTCACCTGCACTGCCCGCAGGCATGCGCAGCCCTCTGCTAACTCCTGCAGGCAAGGAGACGAGGTGCAGGGGTGCTCATCCGAGTGCTCACCCACATGCGCTGGGCAGCGTTCCACTCTGCTCTACACTGATGCTGAACAGCCTCCTCCCAGCCTCACCTGAGTGCAGCCGCCCAGAGACCACGTGACCTCAATGATGACTGAGGTGTGTGACCATATTGAGTATTGACCGTATTGAGGGGGAATTAAGGCTAAATGAGGACATGTGGGGGAGGGGGGAGGTTGTTGGGGTGCAAATGAATCGGTTTGGTTTTCTTGCAGGAGGAAAAGAGACATCTGTGTCTCTTCTTCTCACCCCTCTCCCCCCACACACACACCCTGCAAGAACATACATGAAGGAAGGCCGTGGAGGCAGTGGCAGAAAGCCCCCAGGCACACCCCAGGAAGAGGGCCTTGGGGCTAGAGCGATAGCACAGCCAATAGGGCGCTTGCCTTGCACTGGACCAACCAGGTTTAATCCCTAGCACCCCATCTGGTCCCCTGAGCCCCATCAGGAGGAGTTCCTGAGCACCGCTGGCTGAAGTTTGGGTCGGACACAGTGATGAGCGCAGATGTGTGTAAGGTCCCGGGAAGGCCATTGGCCGTGGCCTGCAGGGCAGTGCCTGGGTCCGGCTGTGTGCTGTGAGTGGTGGATAAAGTCGCTCGGCCCCTCCACTTCCCTCTCCGGGTCTATCGCCAGCGGGCATGTGCGGCCCCCATACAAACTGTGTGACTGGCCCCCCAGCAGACCCCCATCCGTGGTCCTTGTGGTCAGGGGGTGTTGTCACCAGGCTCACAGCCTCACAGGTTCTTCTTGACCCTATGGAGGACAGTACAATCTGCTGGGTCCCCGGTGTGTCCTGGGGTCTGAACCTGAGGCCTCCTGCAGGCCCCCTAGATCCTTGTGGAAGCCCCATGTAACCCACTGTCCAGGTGCCCAGCTGACACACCCCGTGGGGCCTCCTCCCAAAGCCCTCTTTTGGTGGGGCCCAGAATGCTTCCCTACAGAGACTCACCTGGTACCTGGTACTGGAGACGTGAAGTAGGGGGAGGCTTTTAAGAAGGGACTGAGACAGAAGCCCAGAATCTTTCTCCTACCCTATCACACACACTCATGCATGCACGCGCGCGCGGACACACACACATGCACACGCACATGCACACACATGCACGTGCACACACTCACATGCATGCACACACGCACAGAGATACACAGAGACGCACATGCGTGCGTACACACACAGACACACGCAAACACACATGCACACAGACACACGTATGTGTGCATGCATACACACATACACACCCAAGCATATTGCACTGTATGACAAGAGTGTATGTGTTTATGCACACACACACTGTATGACAGAAGTGTATGTGTGCATGCACACACACACACATACACACACAAGCACACTGCACTGTAGACAGCTAGTTGAGGAGGGTTCTCGCTCGCTTCCTTGTGTTGGCACCTAATGCCCACCAGGTGACGCTGTGGAGCCGGCGGGATGAAGGTGCAGGTGGAAGGGTTTTCCCCGGTACCCACGCGGGCCTGGGACACAAACAGAGGGAGGCAGCCGGGGAGGAGGGAGATGGCCAGCAGCACCGTGAGGAGACACAGGGCATGATCTGTGAGCCGGGATGCCAACGGTCCCCAAAGGCCAGAAAACGGTGAGGGCAGGGTAGAAGGTGGCCCTGCTTTCCGCTTCACATCCCAGCAAGGCACTGGGTGGGGCTGGGGGGCCCCCTTGCACCTCCCCACACCCCGTTTCAGGAGCTCAGTTCTGCTTCCTGGGTCACGGAAGAGGTCCATGGGCTGTGTTGGCAGTGCTCACAGGGACAGGGGTGTCCAGCCACGCCGGTCGTACAGCACTAAGAGTTTCAGAGGAGCCATTTCCCACCAAAGCCAATGCCTGAGGTCCCTCACGCTGCCTTCCTCCCCATCCTCCAGGGGCGACGGCCACTCACCCTTGCTAGGAGTCCACGCTGCATGCCTGGGAGGGCCTGGCAGGAAGATACAAACGGGCACTCCTCCCCACCCCTCCCCCACCCCACAGAGCCTGGCATGGCTGGTCTCCATTGGCCTTGGGAGAGATGGTCCCTTGAGGAGGAAGCAGGGGGCCCTTCCAGGCCTGGGTCCCACCTGCCAGCTCCAAGACTTCCTGGCTCCGGCAGCCACCCTGAGGCCTCCAACCAGTGCTCCCCTGGAGAGGAAGGGCAGAGAGTGACTCAAAGCCCCATGTGAGATGGAAAAGGAGGATGTGGGTGGGCGGGCCTTCGAGCGCCCCAGGTGAGGAGTCGACTTGGAGAAGGCCCTGTGGGGTCTGGTCTGGGAGAAGCAGCTCCCAGAGGAAATCACGGGGATTCCAGCCAACATGAAGGCCTCACCGAAACCAGGGAAGGTCAGTGTTAGAACACCAGACTTGCAAGCCTGAGACTTCGAAGCCCCCACGCCCAGCACCCTCCCATGCCAGAGCCCAATCTCAGGGGTTCTGTTTGGGGCCCCAAGCGCCAAAGCAAAGTGAATTTCCACTAGACTAGGGCAATGGGACAGCAAGTAGGGCATTTGTCTGGCACGCGACTGACCCAGTTCAATCCCCGGCATCCCATAGGGTCCCCCGAGGACCGCCAGGAGAGATTCCTAAGCACAGAGCCAGGAGTAACCCTTGGTGGGGCCCAAAAACAAACCAAAAAAAGCAAGATATTTCCAGCCCACAGCAACAAAGGGTGCAAGCCCTGCTCACTGCACGAACAGCCACAAGGGATGGGAGAGGAAGATTCCAGGAGTTTTAGTTACCCAGCAGCTTTTCCATTCCTTTGTACTCAGGGGCTACTCCTGGTTCGGTGCTCAGGAGTGACCCCTGGTGTTGCTTGGGGGGAACCATCCCTGGTGTCAGGGTTCAAATGAGGGTAGACTGGCAATGCAAGGCAAGTGACTTACCCACTGCACTATCTCTCTGGCCCCCCGCGTCTTTCCTTTATCCATCAGTACACGATCCAAACCCAAGTTTCCCCTGGGCCAGGCCTGGAAGGGAGCCATGGGCACACAGCCAAGCCTCTAAGGGGTCCTAGACACATGAGCAGCATGACACACGCATGTGCAAGCCAGGCCACAAAGCCTACTGACAAGTGCACGTGCGGGAGAGGCCTGATGACCACGTGGTTCACAGTGGCCCCTCAACCCACCACCCATGCGCAGAACTTGGCATCCCGAGCCCTGGGGTCATCTGGGACACGGTGCCAGGCTTTGTACCCCTAGCGTGTGTGGGTATGCACAGATATGCATGTGTGTGGCCAGCCAATGCACGCCACAGCCCATGCAGCCTTGTATGTGGGCACCCTGGAGACAGGTGTGGCTGGGGATTAGGGGTGAGACAGCAGCAGAGAACTGAGGGCTTCCAAAAGCTACTCGCCTTCCAGAATTCTGGAAGGAGTGAGGACAAAGATGCAGGTCAGAGCTGGCCACCATGGGTCACTTAGCCATGACAAGGTCCTATATGGGTCAGGAGGCTTGTCTAGGCCATGTGGCATGTCCTATGCACACACACACACACACACACACACACACACACACACACACACACCCCATCCTGGGCTCCCCTGAGCCGACCTGGAGCATGGCAACCAGTGGGCGTGACTGCAGGGGAGCAGAGGAAGAACCAAGCTCTGGAGACAGACTCCCTGCAGGAATCCGGCCCCAGAACTCACCAGAAGCTTCTAACTTCTCTGCTCCTCGGTTTCCCTGTCTGGAAAACAGAGATGCCGCTCTTGCAGGACTCTCACGAAGATCAGCTGCGTCCACAGATGCAGCCTGCTTAGAAAGCTGCCTGGCAGGTGGGGAAATGAAAGGCTTTTGCCTCTTTCTTCCCAGGTCAAAATGCAGGCTCGGAGCTTCTCTGTCTGCTAGGCCAGCAGCCGCCTGCAAGCCTGATCCTGCCAGGGCCGGCTGCTGGGCCCCAGAGCACAGCGTTCTACACTTCTCTGGCCCTAGGGACTCCCCTAGCGACTCCCAAAGGCCACCTGCAGGACACCGGGCAAGGTTCCAGCCCCTCCTGGTGGAAACATGCAGACAGCAGACCGGTGGCTGGGTGTCTGCGTGGCCCCATGGCTGGGGTGGGGGTCTGGGTGAGCATGTGACCTCTGACTCATGTGACCTGAACGGGTTGGCGGGCCTCCCCTAACTGCTCTGCTGAGCCCCCCTGCCTGGGGAACACAGACTCCCGCTGATGTCAGAGCAGCACACAGACTCTCTCTAGTGGAAGGGTGCCGCCGTCTGGAGCCCACAGTCCCTTGGCGCCCCATACAACATTGTCTCTTGGTGCAGCTTATTTTTAATTTTTATTTAATTATTTTTTTTGCCAAATTCTAAAAAGACTTTAGTGGAGAGAAGAGACTGTTTTTATTTTTGTTCGTTGCTCTCTTCCTCCCTTCCCTACCCCGCGGCAAGGCATGTCTAAGCCAGCAGGAGCTGGGGAACTTCCTGCCTTGTCCTCACTTCAGGAACCTGGGCCCGGAGCACAGACAAAGCTCTGGCTGGTAGCTGAGTGAAACCAAACTGGGCCCCAAGAAGGAAAAAACTGGCTCCCCGCCCCTCCCAGACTCTGGGTACTAGGCCTTGCCTAGCAACCCCTCACCCCCAAGCCCAGCCAGGCTGGCCCCCAAGGCAGGTCCATTTAAAGAGGCTTGAACTTGAACCTGCCTGCCACAGAGCAGGGGCAGGCGGGGCCCCGGGCTTCAAGCTGGCACAGGGCTGCCTGCCCCTCTCCGCCCTTTCAAGAACCCGTGACAAACAACCTTGCCGGGTGCCCAAGA
>JAOXYA010046976.1:0-12362 GCA_028565675.1 Sorex palustris | reverse complement strand
GTATGACGCCTACCTACTGGAAGATGGGGGTCTGGTTGGAGAAGGCCCAGTCCCAATCCGAGTAGGCTTGGAGACCTAAGCCCCGGGACCCGCATGCCTGGGTTCCTCTGCCAGTTCTTTCATGCACGAGGCCTGTCTGGATGTGTGGAAAGTGGTTCCAGCATGACCGTGGCTGGGGTGAAGCTACACCTAGGGAAAACATAGGACCTTGCCCTGAAGGGTTCTCCCAGCTTTGGTGGGAGGAAAGATAAGTAGAAGATTGTCACTGAGTGAATTTTCTTCTTTTTTAATTTAGGTAACAGGGTTACAGTAGTGCTCATGTTTATGCCCTTGGTGTACGAAGACACACTTTCATCAGGGTGCCCATGCCCCCCTCCCACTGTCCTTGTGCTGCTTCTAGTCTAGTCTGCTCTGCCCTCTACCTCAAGGCCTCTCCCTGACCTCTGACTCCCGGCTGGGAAACCTCAGTTCTGTAATTGGCGTCCAGGAGCGCGTGATCGGTATAGACCATCCTCCCCTGGTTTGTCTCCTTCCGCCGCAAAGATGAGTGTGACATGGAGACGTAACCCATTGGGCACCAAGCAGAGAAACCCCACCATTAGGAGTGGACCAGAGTCACACTGTGATTCTAGGGATGAGCCCTTGATCAGGGGCAGAGTCTCCTGGGGCCTCCGTGCACGTGTTGGCTCTGAAGTGGGCTCTGGCCTGTGCCCCCGCAGCTGGCTGAAGGCTGGGTGAGGACAAACAAGAACAAGCTCTGTCTGTCCCTCCCTCTTCCTATGCTGCACCCGTGCTAGCTCAGGACCACGGGAGGTGGCAGGGGGTGCTATTGGCATTGGGGGAATCATAGGGTCAGGTGCCACCCTGGTGAACTAACTAGGTGGGTGGCACGTGAGTGACCAGGGTGCTTCCTAGCCCCATCTTGACAGCTGAATGAAGCTCTTAACTGCTGGATTTTATGCAAGATATCTTGTTACCCTCCCCCCACCCCCAGCTCCACTCAGGGCAGGAAACCTGGAGAGAAGTCAATGGATCTTGGCTGCCCTATGTCAATAGCCCTGGCACAGTACAGGGGGAGCCTGGGATGAAGTAGGATAATGTGGCCGAGAAGGATGGGACCAGGGCCTGCTTTAGCTCAGGTGGATGGGGAAAGTGCCTCTGAGTTAGTGGCATTTGCAAGAGCTTGGCATGTGTGAGGAGGCAGGAGGGGGTCGAGTGGCTGAGGCCTGGCAACAGGGCTCGAGCCTAGAGGTGTCTGAGAGAGTATAGAAGTTACCATGAGGCCAGCCCTGGCTGGACTCCATCTTGGTTTCTGCGGGGTTGGACGGGCCCTGATTTGAGCTTAAGAAAGATCATTCATGTGGTTGGATAGAAATGGGGCTGGGGGGTGGGGGTAATGGGGCAGACTGGGAGTAGGGTCCTGATGTAGGGTTGCCATGTGTCTGTAGAGAAGATGAGGATGACAGCCAGAACTGCAGTGTCAGCCATGAGGGGAAGAGGGATTAGGTTCCCCCCCCCCCCCCCCCGGAGGGGACAGAGATGGGTTTTAGAGGAGGACACTGAGGTGTTCAATGTTCTCAGGGACAGTTTGCCTGCTCCTGTGCCCTGGCTGCTCGGACAGTCTGTCCTTTTCCCGGGGACCTCCCCACTAGTGACCTCTGCCCCCAAAGCCATGAGAAGCCCCCCTCTGCACCCCCTTGTGTTCCTGCTTCAACATGCAGACAGCAGTAGCTCCAACATGCCAGGCTGTGGCCTTTGGGCTCCATCAGCTGCCAGCATCCCCCAGCCCTTCCCACCCCCCATTCCCCACCCTTGCAACATCACCATCCCCCACCTCCTGCCTGTGCCTTTAAAGATGGGGAGAGAAGGACCAAATGAAATCTGTCTCCTAAAAGACCTGCCGTAATGAGAGGCAGAGGGAGAAGATAATAAAGCAAGAACCAGCCTGGGGGTAAAAAGAAGATTTTTTTTTTAATCCTGCCAACCCTGCAAGTTCCCTTCTGGCCTGGAGAAGTCTCAGAAGATTTCTCTCCCAACAGATGAGTAATACCCAGTGAAAATGCTGGCCTCAGAGCAGAGGGAGAAGATGGAATGATTCCGTGTTTGATTAGAATTTATTTCCAACCTGCAGTCTCCCCAGGGCCAACCTCCCACACACCGCCCTGCAGAGGTTTGGGGCCAGGGAGGCACCAGGAGGCAAGAGGAGGGGCTGGGGGAGGGGAGGGTGGTGGAGAGGCCATGGGACCTCCAGATAGCAGAGGCAGGGGGAAAGGAGTGTTCTCCACTTGCTGCCCTATGCCAAGGGGCTGACAGTCGAACACAAGTATGAAAAAGAGTCAGTGGATTCTTGGGGACAGTGGGGAAAGGTGGACAGCGTGACTCAGCCACAGCTTGCTGAGTGATCTCAGGCAGTTCACACACCCTCCCTGGGTCCAATTTCTATATTTGAGGCAACTTCTCTGAGAACTAGTCTGAAACTCACTGAGAGGGATTGTGGGGGATGGGTATCAGATTGGGAGGGTTGAGGAGCAGAAAGGAGGGACCGGGGCAAGATTGGGGTTTTGGGCTTTGAGGTCAGAGTTCTCTTCTTTTGGGGAATTATCTCTTTTTTGGGGGGTTGTTTGGATTTTGGGGGGATCACAGCCGGTGGTGCTCAGGAGTTACTCCTGGCTTTGCACTCAGAAGTCACTCCTGATGGACTCGGGGAACCATATGAGATGCTGGGAATTGAACCTGGATTGACTGCAATGCAAGGCAAGCGCCCTACCCAGTGTACTTCACTGGGGCCCATGAGAGTTATCTATAAGGGGCTGGTTAAATCAAGTGACTCTCCTTCATCACGTCATTCATTCATCAATCATTTATTCAAAATGTTGTACTGGTCCCAGGGGTTGAGCATTGACCCTGACCTCCCAGGACCTTCAGTGTGGTGAGGGAGGGACAAGCTCAGGGCCCAGGAGCCCTGTGGAAATACTCTGGACTCTGGAGGTCAGTAACTGGTACCCAAAGGGGGAATAAGGGCTTACTTGGAGAGAAAGGAAAGGGAGTCCCAGGAAGAGAAGGGAAACCATGCAGAGGTGCAGAGTGAGGGTGAACAGGGTCTGAGGGGGCCTTGAAACAGCAGGGAGATGGGGAGGAGGCCTGGGGTGGGAGAGGAGTGAGTGGGGAGTTCAGATCTCATGCTGAGATTGTGGCGGCCTTGAAGGATTCTAAGCAGCAGCCTTCAGAAAGCCAGGATTATGGGGGTCTATCTCAGACTTAGCTCTCGTAAGAACCCATCCCTGGGGATTCCCTCTATTCTCACCCTGGGGTAGCAGTTCTGGTTGGGAGTCAGACCTCTTCAGTGGGGGTCCAGGGCTTCACGGGTGAGGGTCTGCCACTGGTTGTCTCGGTGCTGACTTGGCCTCCCTGGTGGGAATGAGCGCCCCTTCACAGAAGAGGGAGTGGCCACCTGCCTAGTGCTGAGAGGAAGGGTGATCGAGGGCTGGAGGGCAGACTTTCCACTTTGCTCTGAAGAGTCATGGGCATTAGAATGAGATTTCTGATCTTTTAGTATTGGCTTTGCCATGCAGAAACAGCATCTTTGGGTAAGCTAGCAAACACTTTAGAACCTCTGTTTCCTGATTTGTAAAATGATATTAAAAAACTTTCCAGGGTGGATTAAGCAAAAATCCTCAATGTTGTTGGCAGTTGTACTGATGCTAATGAGGGTGGGAGTGATGATGATGATGGTGGTGGTGGTGATGATGGAGGTGGTGGTGATCATGGTGGTACTGATAGTGGTGGTGGTGATGGTGGTGGTGATGAAGATGGTGGTGGTGATGATGGAGGTGGTGGTGATCGTGGTGGTGGTGGTGATCATGGTGGTACTGATGGTGGTGGTGGTGATATTGGTGATGATGGTGATGGTGATAGTGATGATGGTGGGGTAATAATGGTGGTGAGGGTGATGATGGTCATGATCTTGATGAAGGTGGTGGTGATATTGATGGTGGTGGTAGTGATGATAATATCAATAGCAATTCTTTCCTGAGTCCTAGGACCCCCCCTCCTTAAGTAGGGCTGCCCTCAGCAGTTCTGGAGGGAGTATTGCCATGCCCACTGATGGGTAGCCAATAGTGCAGTGCTCAGTGACTTCAGTGCTGCGGGCTGCAAGCACTATATCTGCTGATGCCAGGGTCTGTGAGATGCCTTCTATCTAGTGGGCATGTACTGTACCACTTGAGCTATCTTCCCAGACCCAAAGTCCTAAGTCCTTTCAGTGAATGTCCCAGTGTGCTATTGAGGTCCCACTTCTGGACCCTAGCCATCCCACCCCACTCTCAGTTTCTAGGAGTGTAGCTGTGAAAGGTCACTGTTCAGCCCTTCCTTAAAATTGTGCTTAAGTCCAAGCCAGAGTGATAGTACAGCAGGTAGGGTGCTTACCTTGCATGTGGCTGACCTGTTTTCGATCCCTGGTACCCCATGTATGGTCCCCTGAGCACTATCAGGAATGATCCCTGGACATAGAGCCAGGAATGAACTCTGAGTACCACTGGGTGTGTGACCCAAAAGACCAAAATAAATACATAAAATTCAATAAAACAAAATTGCGCTTAAGTCAAGCTTACCTCTTGCTCTGACCCCTGCCCCTCAGTGGGAGACTCACAGGGCTCTCTGCCCAGAGCTCCCCATTGTGCTACCATGGAGCGTGCTGACTTCTCCCTCTGCTGCCTGTGGCCTCTGCACGCACTTCCCAGGACCCTCCTTAAACCCCACCCTTACAAAGTTCTCCGTCCTTAGCTTTACCTGAGAGACTGCCCTTGGCCTGCACCATCTCAGCCCATCCTCCCAACATCCCTGAGCAGGAAGACTCATGGTCAGGCCATTGTCCGGCCTGCGGAGCGAAGGGATGACCCCTCAGCCCAGCAGTGTGGATTTGAACACAGGACCCTGAGCTCAGACCCTCTCACCTCCCACCCTCCCTCTGGAGCCCTCCCATGATGCACAGGCAGCCATCATGGGAAGGTAGGAGGTAACACCCCTTCTGTGGAGGCTGAGTGTGGAGGACCATGGCCACTTGCTGCGAGACCCCCCCACCCCACAGTCCCTTTCCCTCTACCCGTCCCTGGCAGCAGCCTGTGAGCCTCCTGCTGCTGCGTCCCCATGGCACAGTGGAAAACAACACCTCCGCCAGCCACCCACTCCCCAGCTGCTGAAGTAACGCCATTGTTTCAGCCGCCTGCCCTGTCTGGAGCCATGGGGATGCTGCTGGGAGAAGAGAGGGATCCTGACCACTTTCGGCCAGCAGATCCCGGATGTAGGCTTTACCCCAGGGCGTGTGGCAGCAGTGTTCTGGTCTGGGCAGAACCTGGCTGCAGTCCCAGGACCCCCACTGACTTAGGACAGGGAATGAATACTCCTCCCACCCAAAGATCTTGAAGAGATGTTCAGAGTCTGAGTGACGGAACCCTCCTTTCTGTGGCTGCCTCCAACCTTTGTTTCTTCCTCCCCTCAGCTTCTGCATGTCCAGAAAGCCACTCTCCTTAGTGCCAGGGGCAGAGTCTCAATGTGATGCCATCTCCACAGGCATGGGATTCATTTGCACCCCAGGCAGCATCATGAACTTGGTGGATGCCTGCTGCCCCCTTTCCAGGTGAAGGGTGAAAAGAAGCTCAGAGAGGGAAAGTGACTTGCCTGGGGCCATTGGAATCCCCTTTACTTGATTGTATTTTTTTTTTTTTGCTTTTTGGGTCATACCTGGCGATGCACAGGGGTTTCTCCTGGCTCTGTACTCAGGAACTACTCCTGGCAGTGCTCAGGGGACCATATGGGATGCTGGGAATCGAACCCAGGTCAGCCACACGCAAGGCAAACGCCCTATGCACTGTGCTATTGCTCCAGCTTCCCTTTACTTGAAACCTACACATAAAAAGATGACAGTGGAGCGGGAGATTATACATCATTACTTTTTTCCTTGTGATGGACTTCCAGGGAATAAGAGGTCCCTTTCCTGAGGTCACACTATGGCCAGGAGCAGAGCTGGGGCTGGGCTAGAGCTAACACAGGCAAGGCTCTTGCTTGGGTAATTTTCTATTTTCATGTCATGAGTTATTTCCCATGCAAGACCAAAACCTGAATGGCGAATGGGAAGGCTAAAGCAGCCCTGGCTCATGGACATGTAGTCCTGCTGGACATTTGCACCTGATTCTGATTGTCCTTTCTGGAGAGGGGCACTGGACTCCAGTGGTCAGGATTGGGCTATTTCAGCTGGTAACAGCCAGCTGCCAGCATCCCTGGAGAGAGGGCTTTGTCGATCATTTTCCTATCACAGAGGCCTAGGAGGAGGTATGGCTGTGCAGCAGGGACAAAGAAACGTGTGTGTTCTGACAAATTTGGAGAATTAACCCTAAGGTTTGCTCCAAGGAGAAAAGGACGTTTTGAATCAGGACTTACTATACATTTGAGCGCACTGCCTTTTTAAACAGCACCTTGTTTACTTAACTGTTCTGTTTACAGGTTTAGTTATACAGGACTCACTTTTCAAAAGATTCTGAAGTGGCTAATTATTTAATTAGTCTGTCAAGAGTTCCTTGTGGGCAGGATCTACCTCCATTGTCCATCTTTCTTTCTGACAGGCTAACTCTAGCTTGTGCTCACCCAGTGTTCTGGAGCTGGAGTCTCTGCTTTTTTCTCTTGTAATAGATTGTTTTTGTATCTTGCTGTTCTATTGAATGGTGAGCTCAGAAGAGGGGGACTATAATAGACATCTCAATATATATCTCTTCCAATCATCTAATCATCCATCCAACAAGCAACATCTATCCAACCGCTGACAATCCATCTATTCATCCGTCAACCCCCTCTCTCTCCAGAACCCATTCATCCACCAAGTAGACATCCATTTTAACTTCCATGATGTATCCATCCACCCATCCAGTCAGCCATTCGTTCATCATTCACCCATGTATCCAACACCTCATCATTCATTTAGCAAGCAAAGATCTGTCCTGCCATGGTCCATCCATCTCTACAATCACTCACTCGTGCAATCATCCATCTATCCATCCACCTCTCCACTCAGTTTTCATGCAACCTACCATTCATCTTTCAAAAGCACAGGGAGTTGTGCAAATGATGCCCAATGGGAGGATCTAAAGTACTTAATTCTCTACCCAGTGTTCACTTCATTCTAAGCACTGTGCTAAATGTAGCACGTTCATTAATTATTCAAATGAAATTAAAATCCCCACAGACTACATGAAGTGGGACTCTAATCTTCATAGTTTAAATGAGGAAAGTGAGATGGGACTGTTTTAGTGACATGCCCAAGGTCCCATAGCTGGTTATTGGCAGAATGAGATTTATTTATTTCTTTTTATTTATGTAGTGAAGCAAGATAGATTTTAGTGAAACGATGAAAAGAGGGAAAAGTATGTGTTCAAGAGAGAACACAGTCTTCTCCAGAATGGGAATAAGCAAGCAAAGAAACAGAGACAGCAAGTGAGAGCCGTGTTTAAGGGGGAATGTGGGTTTGACGAGCCCAGAGTGAGTTTTAAAGCTAGTGACTGGCTCCAGAGCCCAGACCATTTGCCTTCCTGCAGTAGACAATGTATGAAGCTGACTTGTACCAACCCCCTCTCAATAACCTGACCTTTCCCACCCCATTCTCATCTCCTCCCCCTGTCCCCCCCTTCCCTTCCATTAAGGACCAGGGTTCCTGATCCTGGTATCTGGTCTAGACTACTGGATTGTTCTAAATCCTGGCTTGCCCACAGAGCCTCTGGGATCCGGCCTTGTTTATGTCCAAGTGCACCTCTAGGGCCCCACCCCACTCCTTTCTGGTCCCCTGAGGGACTTGTAGTTCCTCATAGGGACCAGCCCTTTTCCTGCTCTTTGGACCTTTTCACAAGCTCTCTTCACCGGGAAACGGGCAATATAGCCTGCGAGTCTCCCACTCCCCTTCTCAGCCTCAAAAGGACTCGATTTGTTCATTTTCTAGGACTTGACTCAGTTCTAAAAGCCTAGAACTTTCTTTCTAGAAAAGACTTTCTTCATGACTTTCTAGATGATTGTGGGGACCCCACCCAACCCTAGGATGACAGGTGGGGGAGAGCTGTTTGGAGGGAGGAACATGGCAGAGGGGTGTTATGGTACCCTGGTGGGAGAAGCCAAGATGCTCTCTGGAGTGGCACTGCTGGCTGGCTCCCTTTTCAAGTTTGCAGAGATTAATTAATCAGAAATCTCTTCGAACTGGGAACAGCCCAGCAGGAGAGTGTTCTTAGGTCAGGAAGAACATGGAGACCCAGAGAAAGCATCACTTGCGCCAGGTGGGCACACAATCAGGAAGCCTCTATCCCAAGTCACTGCATGACATCTCACAGGATGCCCAAAGGAGGTCAGGGAGGCTCCCATAAACCCCCACCTGCTTCTTCACTTACAGTCTAGGGTTCCTGCCAGCTGAGTATCCAGAGCTTTGGTCTCTGGGAGTAAGAGCTGCTCCTCACATGCACGGTCACTCTGGTTGTGCAGTGTTTGTGACAAAACATGCAGTTTTCTTTTCTTTCTTTTTTTTTTTTTTAAAAAAATAGGAACTTTACCATTATTATTTATATATTTATTTGTTTTTAAATGTAAACAAAACCCATAACTTTTAGTACTATTCTAGAGTTGAACTGGATTAGATAACAAAGCTCCTGTGTTAAAATCAATAGGTTTTTTAAAAATCAATTTTTAAACGTTAAAAAATTTGTTAAGTCCCTGTTTAAGGATGTACTAAGCTGTTTGTTGCTCGTTGAACCGTCTGTATTATTGTTTGTTGAGTTAGTTGACTTTGATGTCATTTTCCAATCTAATTTGGTCTTCTCCTTAAATTTCAATATCGAGAAATTTGGAGTTGTAGAGACCTCAGGATCTATGGTATGAGTCAATGAATTGACATGACAGCCCCTGTAGGATGTGGGCACGGCTGCTGGACCTTCCAGGAGTGGAGGGGGGTGGTGGCTAGGGGAGACTGACTGCCCGAACCCACTCTGAGAAGACCCTAGAGTTCTCAGCCTGGGTGCCAGTTTACCTGAAAATTTTCTCAGTTTGGTATCTCGTCAGAGAGTGTTAGTGAAACCATGGAGATGAGCCCTTGTCATGTCTGCAGTGGTGAGGTGTGGGTGTGACTGCTAGGGCTTTGGCAGGGCAGGCACCTGAACCCCCCTCCCCCAGCTCCCAAGGGTGCCTCAGAGTCTTTGGCAGCGGGGACTGGTGTGTCCATGAACTTTAACTGATTGACAGTAGAGCAGGGCTGGTGGGTGAGTCCACATGGTGATGCCTGTCCATGAAGTTTCCAATTCATCCTTCTAAGGCCCAAACAGGGTTGGCATAATCTGTGCCCTGCCCAGAGGAGGATGTGGAGACAACGTAGGAAAGGACTTGCCTTGAGCCTCAGCTCAGAGGGAACAGGAGGGACACAGAATGTATCACTGCAAAGATGCACTAGGTCTATTCTGGTCTGGCTTCCGAACCTCTGAGAAAGGGGATTGAGGACCTAGAGCTGGAGTGTGGGCACATATGGGGGCTTGAGAAATAGTTACAGAATGGGTGGCACCCGGGCACAATGGATGGATGAAAGAAGTAGGAGGAAAGAAAGAGCAGGAAAACCTACCTGATGTTACACACTTAAGTTTGCTCCTGGGACAATGGACATGCCCCGTTGTTGAGTCAGCTCCCACCTCAGCTCAGCTCTCCTGATTTCACAGGAGACGGAAGGACACACATGGAACTAGGCAACTAGGCAAGGAAACCCACAACCCCCGAGCCTCAGTAAGAGGCCTCCATGAGAGGCCACAGGAAGAGAACCCAGGATTCCATGGTGCATGGCCACCTCTCGGAAATTGGTAGATGCTCCCCTTCTCACACAGTCCCACACAGACCTACACAGACCCACGTGAAGATGAATCCATACACAAGCTCACACGTAAATAACTGCCCCCCCCAACACACAGATGCCTACTCACAAAGGCACACATAAGGACAAGACATGCAGACCTATGCACACCCATACCCAGAACACAGTCATATAGACAAATACCCAAACACAGACACACAGTCCCATACACAGCAGCTATCACGCAGACACATACCCAGGCACTGTGGGCTTTGGAGAAGATGCCCTGATGCTTTGACTTGAATTTCCACAGGAGTAAATCCTGGAGAACCTTCTTGGGGTGTGTGTGTGTGTGGGGGGGCCATTACCTTTGGTTCCACTCTCTGAAGAATACAAAGCACCATGCTTTCTGCAGAGGAAACCCCCCTCATCCTTCCCTGGCCCCCTTCTAGCTTTTCTGAGTGGATGATGGAAAATCCCCCTGGGAAGAGGCCAGCAGGAGGCAAGAGTGATGAAATCGAAGGGAAGGCAGCAGCGGCTGCTCTCAAGGGAATCAATTGCTTTGCAGTTTTTAATTCTTTCTAAAAGAGGCAGGTGATGTCTGCTCTAGCTGGCTGGGCTCAGGTGATCTAGTCTCAGGCGTATCCAGCTGCTTTTCCTTCAACTCTCTCTCACTCCTGAAGCATAGGATAGCCCCTCATTTTGGGGGGTTGGAAGCAAAGCAACTCAGGGTTTGGAATGAAACCCCCTTCTAATCAAGCTCAGCCCCTTCCTGACTCACGATGCCCTTTGGAGTGAGGCTGTGTTCTTTACAATGGGAGAAAGGGCGACTCCCTCACAGGCTGAGGTGGCGGGTGGGTGGGACTAGCCATGGGGGAGTCTGGAAGATGCCCAGCCCTGAGCTGGCCTGTGGGACCTTCCTTCCTCATGCTTCCTCCTCGCCAACTCAGACAGGAAGTTTCTTGCCAGTCACATGGGAATCACCCAGCTCCTGGCTTGGTCCCTGATACAGAGTACCAGGATATTAAAATATACTTCAAATGAATCTTGCCCTAATCCGGACCTGCTTGTGGTTCTCCTGTTTTCCCAAACTCATTAATGAATCTTCATTTTTCACCAAAGAGGAAGTCAAGCTCTTTAACCTGGTGTTTGAAACCTCTTCAGTTCTGGCTCCAAAATCAGAGTCCTAGACCAGGCAGCTGGGGTGCCTGCCTGGAGTTTTAGAAGATTTTGTTGGGGCCCATCTTTGTGGGATGAGTTGTCCTCAGGAACATGTCCACCCTACAGTCGCACCTGTGGACAGTGCTTCCAAGACTGTCTTGGAAATCTTCCCCGTTTCCAGTCCAAAAGGCCCTGAAATTGCTTCTGGGGGGGTGGGGCAGGAACCCCTGTCCCAGGCCATCCTCCTGGAGCTGTGCTATTTTTCTCATGCATGTGTCTCAAAGCCCAAGGAAGCTGTGGGTCAGACCTGTGGCTAGATGACATTGGGAAGAACAGGGCAGGGGAAGGATCCTGACCCAGATGTTCATTTCAGTGCATGCCTGGCAAACGTTGGGGTTACTGATCCCTCCTTCCCTGCCACAAAGCCATTTTAATTGCCCCAAACAGAAAACCCATAAACCATTAAACAGTAACTTCCTATACCCCCTGCGTTTTAACGGTCTCAAAGGACGAGTAAATTTAAATTATGGAGTGCTGCCACCAGGTGGCAAAACTGTGTCATGGGTGCTCAAGCTTGGGAATTGTTTCAAAATAACCCCAAGGTTGGGGCCAGGAAGAGCATGCACACAGCCAGTCCCTGCTCGAACCCCAACCACCACACAGGGTCCTCTCTACACCACCAGAAGAGATCCTTGAGCACAGAGCCAGCTATAGGCCCAGAGCTCCACCAGATGTAGTCTCAAATCCCAAATCACCATCACCCAAGCTAGCCATGATATCTATCTCAATGATGGAAATAAATGGCTCTACCTCAAGTGCTGGGCACACAAGGTTTCCTTACACTAGACTCTTAACAGCCACGTCTTCAAATTTTTCTATAACAAACACTGAAAGTGTGCTTACAGGACAGGGTTGAACAGAGTAGGGCTTTTGAACACAAGCAGGCCTGAGTTCTAGCCTCAGCTCCCAGTGTAACCCACAAAGAGACAGGAGCCTCTCTCGAGCAGGGCCAGATGTGTCCCATGGTGGGGAGGGGGAAGTGTGCCCACCATATAACATGTGGGATTATTTCATATGCTTTTAAACCCTGAAAAAATAAAAGGTCATAATTGATACATTATGTATCAATACTGCACACTGTATTTCTATAGATTTTTTTTAAATCTGAGAAAATATTTTATGCCTAATAAAAGTCGATCATCTAATTTGATAGCCAATTTTGAAGGCTTTATATTTCTCCTACTTGGCAAAAACCTTGCTTTCTGTCCAACTGGGCTGGAGCGATAGCACAGTGGTAGGGCGTTTGCCTTGCACGCAGCCAACATGGCCGACCCGAGTTCGATTC
>JAOXYA010046968.1:0-12363 GCA_028565675.1 Sorex palustris | reverse complement strand
GAAAGTAGACTATAGACCGAACATGATTGCCACTCAATGCCTCTTTTGCAAACCACAGCACCCAAAAGGAGAGAGAGGGAATGCCCTGCCACAGAGATAGGGTGAGATCGGGGGTATGGGGAGTGGGAGGGATACTGGGATCCGTGGTGGTAGAAAATGGGCACTGGTGGATGGATGGGTACTTAATCATTGTATAATTGAAACACAAGCACAAAAGTTTGTAAGTCTGTAACTGTACCCCACGGTGATTCACTATTAAAAATTGTTTTAAATAAATAAATAATAAATCTTTTTTCATCTAAAAAAACCAGTGTAAGACTCAGTGTGTATTTATAGTCTACTGAAAACAAAGGAATGTTAAAGATAACCAAGGAAGTTTTATACTGATAGGGAAAGATGGTTTTGCAAGTTGTAGAACACTATGAAAAGGGACTTCTAGGCTTTAAAATGTGCTGTACTGGGACCAAAATAGAGCTCCGTAGTAGTGCATTCATCTTGCATGTATGTGGCTTGGATTTAATCCTTGACACCACAAAAACTAATTGTTGTATTATTCAAAAGTGGGGATTGTTATGGCCTCCTGAATATTTAATGTTGTTTTTGGACACAGAATTTGCAATATTCTAGGAATGGGCTGACTTGCTTTTGTGTGTGTGGAGGGACTCCAATCTATGATTGGGAAGAGCAGGGCCATACTCAGAGATGCTGGGGGTTGTGAAGGCAAGGTTCAGAATCACCCCCAATTCAATCTTGCACTAGTCCAACCTGCAACATCATTGCATTAGAAAGCACAACTGCATTGGTGTTTGATTTTAGTCTTAGGTGTTGAAAGCTGCACTCTTTCCTTTTAGGTGTTGGAAGAACTAATGACCCGAAACAATGGAATTTCAACTTGAATAAGTTTCATTAACATCAGCAAAGAGAAATGAGGAAAAACAAAGGCAGAAAGGTAATGCAGCCCTTCTTGGAATCATAAAGAATGCACAAAAAGCTTTGACCATGAGAAGTTTGGCTATAGGAGAGTAAAGACTATCTATCTCACTTGGGAGGTGTGAGAGATCCAAGAGATCTGCAGGGACGAGCAGGCCTAGTCAATGTAGGCTGCCTGTGACCTTGAGGCCCACGGGCCAGCCAGCCTGTGTCCTGGGAAGCTCCTGGCGTCCTTGCTCCTGGCGTATCAGAGCCTGGCTCTGAAGGCCTCGACTCAGAGTATGAGAGTTTGCACGTTTCTGGTGTGTATTTATATCAAGGTGGCTGTGTTGCCAAGGAGCGCTGAGAGAAAGCAGAGCGCAGATAACTTCTAATCCACCTTTCTGTGATAATGTGGCGCAAAGTGAAGAGAGCCAGGCTTCAGCCGTGCTCTGGCATTGCCCAGGGAGAGGCGGGCTCCGGGGTATTGTTAGCAGCCTGCAGGCACTGGGCTGAGCGTTTCCATTGGAAAATGCCTGTGACCACCCCAAAGTGTGACTGAGACTCCAGCGGCACAGGGAGAAGAATGGGAAGAGAGAGATGAACAAAGGCAACCACGGGACTGGAGTGGCTGCTGGGGAGATCCGGCCTGCCGAGGGACGGGGATCTTGGAACCTTAGCACTGGTGAGAACTGAGAGGTATTGGGAAGATAGTACTGGAGTCTCTTGCCCAAGACCTTGGGGAGCCTACAACCCTCGCCCTGGGCCCCTGCCCTGCACCCCACATGCAGTGGTCTCTTTAACAGCAGTGAGGTGCTTTCCCTGTTCCCATAAAACTGAAGTACATGTGTGGCATGTGCGAGGGCCATAGTTTGATCCCTATCACCAGCCCTGGAGGCCCCTAGCAACACTGAATCTCCAGGCTCAAACATCGAAACCGTCAGGCTTGGACTGCAGGGTATGGCCAGGAGTGACCCTAGAGGCCCTGAGCACCTATGGGCAACACCCCACCCTCACCCCTCTCCCTGAAGAGAACTGGCACCAGGGCCCTGTGTCCTGAGATGTCTCTCATGATGGGGTCATCAGATCCTGAATCATAGGTAGGGAGTAGATCTCCCTGAAGGGGAGAGGGGGAAGAGGAGAGGAAATTGGGGAGCAGCGGCTCTGGGCTCCAGGCTCCATATTCAGACGGAAGAGCAGACACTGCAGTGTCTCACACCAGACCTAGCTAAGCTTGCATGAACTCGGGGGACCTTCTAAGATCCCGCCTCTCTAAAATGTGCATCAGTACCCATTTTCACAGATTCTCATAGAAGAAAACAGGCACAGGACCAGGATGTGACTTATATGTGTAAAATCCTGGGTTTGATCCCCAGCACCAGAAAAAAAATAAATTAACTAAAGAAAAGGACATAAAAATCCTTTTATGAAGAATTAGAACCAAGACTGTTTAGGTTACTGGTAACTCCTTTATCCCAAGTGTCAGACACTGACAGATGGTGGTTTTGAGTCATCTCTGTCCTTATCGTTTTTTGCTTCCCTCAGACTATTTCTCCTCAGTCACAGCCTAAGTTGAGGAAGAGAAACATGGGTTGGAGATTTATTGAATGGCCACAGGTGCATATTCAGGGCACAGGCATAGTGCCCCCAACAATATCTCTGGGTCCCACTGAGACCCAGACCTGCCACCCTCTTTGGAAGGGTGAGGAGAGTGAGTTGGGGTATGGCCTCTGGAATGAACTTCTGATGTTCTTCTCACTTCATGGCACAAAGATCCCATAGGAAAGGTGTCTGTTCACATAGAATTTTAATCTAAAAGTTCATTGCTTTCTTGAAACCAGAACAGATGCCAAGTGTCAGTAGCCATGCTGACAGAGCAGCCATTCCTGGCCTTGTCTTTGCTTTCGCCTGTGTGAAGCGTGTCTTCCACTTTAGAGCTTGACTGACTTTCCTCATACTCCAACCCAATCATCCCCCACCTTCTCATGAGCCCATTTCAGCTAACGCCTTGTTAGAGTCATGTCCACTGTGTTCCCACAAAGAATTTCAACTCCCAATATCTTGTTCTGAAGTCGAATGAAGTCAGGGTTGGTTTTACATACAAGGGCAGCACACAGAGAACAAAAACACTTGGTGCCTGGTTGTCAACCAGCTAGAAACAGGTGTCAAGGGGATACTAGGAAGGACATGCAAGTCCTAACTCCTGCTAAGAATCATCTGTTTAAAGAACTAACAGTGAAACCACACAGGTGAGTTGGGAGCCAGAACCTGGTGAAGGTAACTGAGGCCAGAGGCCCTGGAGTTCTGTGTGCGTATGGGTTAGCCTGTGGCATTCAAAGCACCACTGGTAAAGTGGTGCTCCGAGCTCTGAGCCACCCCCAGGAGGGGTTCTGGAGCAGGACACAGCTGACTTGTCAGTAAAAACCTGCAGTATGAGGGCCTGAGTCTCTTCTCTCAACATTTCTAGAATTCAGTGTCCTTTCCAGTAGAACACTAGGGTACGTTCTAAGAGCAAGCTTTTTTGATCTCCCCCAACCACAGGCTCTAGAAAGAGCTTTGCCTCCATCTCACTCATCTGGATGTCCTTGACTTTTAGCCTCACACCCCAGCCAAAGCTGCTCAGAGGCAGCTGCTACTGAAGCGTTTATCATCACATTTTGCACATCCCACCACATCTCTAAGTCACCTCAACAGCGGCTATGTGGGAACATCCGAGGTTCTGGCAGAGCCCAGCCCCAGTCGGAGGTCAGTGTCACCTGCCCAGTGCACAACCAGAGCTTTGTCAGGGCCTCTCTGGGAACCACTGCTTGATTGCTTGGTGCTTCTGAATTCCCTCGGTTTAAAAAATACAGTATGCCACATGATTTGTCTGTAATTGACTCTTCTCTTAATCAACTTAAAAAATTGTTTCGGGGATCCCCCGGCAGTGAGAGTATACTCTGATGACTCTCAGTTGAGCTGGGGCTGCTGTGCCACCCAGCGTAAGGTCCCTCAGCGGGGCAGGGGTGAAGCTGGAGGGGAACTCCAGGGCCACACTCAGCACCGTGTGGTGGGTGCTTCGGTTGGGGAAAGGTCAACTGTGAGAAAGGCACATGCCTTAACCCCAAGCTCTTGCTGCAGCTGTTGGAGAAAAGGGAAGGGTGGGAAACAACTCAGAAGCAGGACCAGGAGAGGCCCGAATGGGAAGTGTGGCTCACAACTGCTGTTTGCCTTTCCTCCAGACCCATTCTTGACTGCCTCCAGTCCACAGAGTGACACTTGGCCACCCAACACTGTCGCCTGCTGGGAAAAACTCAAGGCTTCTGGTTCGATCTGGAAAATCTCTCTTGAGCTCCCATGTCCTTCTCCCATCCCCCTTCTCCTAGCTCCCAGCCTTTGTTGAAGTTGACAGCTCATCCCCGGGCCATCATTCACCCTGCCCATGGCAAACTTTGGAGAAAATAAAAAACCCTGCTCCCCTAATCTCATTAGAAGGGCTGCAAATTGAATTGAGCCCCTCTTAGGGTCCCCTCAGCTGGCTGTCATTAGGCGCAGAGGCTGGGCCTTGGCTGGGACCCAAAGACCAGCTAACTGAATTTCAGCTGCCGTGGTCTTGACAGGCCACGGGAGGTAATTGAAGAGCCGTGGGCCTCCTGGTAACATTTCAGGCTGGGATTACACTGGGGAGCCAAGGCCCCCATCTGCATTGGTGTCGAGGTACTAAAAAGAAATCTGCTGGGTTTCCCAGGTCAGGTTATTGATAAAGATTGTTCCGGAAGGAAGGGGGGCACAGGAGAGATGGCATCTGGCTGTGATGCCAAGTGGGTGCTGAAGGTGTGGGGATGGGAAGGAAGCCCACAGTCACGCGGTTTAAGAATAATTCACAGGAAGCATAGCCTAATGAAAGGGAGTTTGGGAGACTGACAGATGAACCCACAGAATGGTTTGGGAGGGTACTACCTGGGTTTAAATGGCTACATTTGGGGCATTATTCACATGTTGCTGTAATTCTCAAATGTTTCACTTCCTGGGTTGTTTCAGTTTTATTTTTTCATGTCAACTTTAAAATCCTAGCAGAGGGGAGTTTTGCTACAGTTTGAAAAATCATGTTTTATGAAAAAAGAAATGTAAGAACTATATTCACATAAATAAGCATTTAACAGAGGATCAGGTAGAGAGTTCCTGAGACAGCCTTGTCCTCAGATCCCTTGTAAATATTCCAGTGCATTCCAGTGCAACTCAAAATTTAGTGAGACCCTGTCATAAAGAAGGGTAAACTGACACTAATGAATTCCTACCACATACAGACATGGCCCACAGCCTGCTGTGTTAATCATCCAACTCAGCCTTCAGCACAATTGTAGCATCACAGGCTCTACGATGCTCTGTCTCCCCGCTTGACTGATGAGAAGACTGAGTCTTGAAAAGACTTTCATATCTTGCTCAAGATCCTGGGGGCTAATTAGTGATAGGGCTGGAATTTGGGATGTCTTGGTCCACAGCTCTGGAAACCATTTGGTATTCCTATCCCATTTTTATTATATTCCTAGAGAAAAGCCATAGTATAGGTGAGGTTGAAAACACAGGCTGCAGGCCAAGCATGCCCGATTCCACTGCATACCAGAAGTGTGACCTTGAGCTTTTCTAACTCCTAGAAAATGGAATAGTAATATACCTGGTTTCATTCAAGGAGCACAAATGCACCTCCAGAGAACACTGCCCAGTACCTGGCCTATGGTAAGCACTCACAGATGAGAGTGAGTTAAAATTATTGTTGTAGTAGCAACTAAAGATTTTCCACTTACTTGACTCATTAATGATCTACACTTGAAAGTTGGTACTCCAAATATTGGGCTGAAACCTCATGAGACCTTTGTTTTCCTGAAACTATTCTCCAGAGTTAGTCAGAACACCTCCCATTTACATTTATAGAAGTTTATCACAGGCAATTTTTTTTTGTGAAGACTTGATCTGTGTCAATTATAGTCATGACTGTTCTTCCATTCTGTATTCTCTATTGTTAGGTGACAGTTCTAGTATTTCCAGGCTCATTATTGTCAAGTATTTACTGTGTGAGTGACCTTCTATCTGCTCCCCCTCATGCAATGTCCATTTCTACTCCTTTATTGGCAGGTGTCACTTCCTTTTTCATTTCAGATGAGTAAAGAGCTTGATATTTTCCATATTCCATCGTACCTGCAGCATTAAATGCAGAGGCTTATGGTAAATATAAATAACATGCACTATTAAAATATGCCTTTGGAAAGACCTGTGTAAATAACTAACAACCTCCCTATCTGCCACTATACATCCCAAAGGTGCAAGGGTTTCATGTTCAATGACCCTTCCTCAAGTCCTGAAGTCCAAGGTTGGTAGAGCTTTCCCTACTGATGTTTCCATAATGACTACTGGGTCTATGAAGGATGACTTATGTCTCATACTCTACAGACTGAGAGGCAGCTTCAGAACACTTGAAAGGATTTTCTAGCACTGTACACTTACTAACTGTAAGGCTGGGTCTGACCCCAGAGCCTCGATTCAGTCCATCTCTGGGTACTTCCTTTTATAGAACTCAGCCCCAGACACTTCCACAAAAATCTCTCTAGAAAATCACTTTTGGTTGGTGAAGTTAGCATCAGGGATGAAACATATTTGTCCTCCTGGACTTCATCAAATTACTTTAGGAAATAAAACAAGAAACTGGGCATAGACAGTTCAGTGATTTGTCCAGGGTCACATAAGCAGTTGTCCTGAGTGAGAATTTGAGCTGTTTAAATTCTTAGCGCTGAAGCAATAGTATAGCAGGTAGGGTACTTGCCTTCCTCATGGCCAACCTGGGTTCAATCCCTGGTACCTTATATGCTCTCATGAGCCCACTAGGAGTGATCCCTGAGCACAGAGCCAGGTGTAAGCCCTGAGCACTGCTGGATGTGACCCCAAAACAAACACACTTATTTTTTAATATAATTTTTTTATTTTATAAAGTCACGGTCACAATCCTCCCGTTATTCATCGATTTGCTCAAGTGGGCCCAGTAGCATCTCCATCCTGAGACTTGTTGTTACTGCGTTTGGCATATCGAATACATCACGGGTAGCTTGCCAGGCTTTGCCATGCAGGCGAGATACTCTCGGTAGCTTGCCGGGCTCTCTGAGGGGGGCGAAGGAATCGAACTCGGGTCGGCCATGTTGGCTGTGTGCAAGGCAAATGCCCTACCCGCTGTGCTATCGCTCCAGACCATTTTATAAAGTAGTTCACAATATTTCATTACATTTAATATTCAAACATCAATCTCACCACCATTATACCTTCCCACCACCATATTTTGAATGTTTCCATCCCGAACTCTAATCCCTGCCCCAAAGCAGAACTGAAATAATATATTTTGTATTGTTTGTTATGAAAAACTGCTGAAAATGCTACAAAAAAGTGTCCTTAGAGGAAAGAGGGTGAAGATTGTTTTATTTCACCCAAGTGCCATTAAGCTCTTCCATAAGAGATCACTAACACGTTGCTAAAGGTTGAGCCTTGTGTGTTTATATATATATCTGTAAAAATAAAAATTTCCCTCTAAGATTGGTTGCCTCCTACTTTGAACTCCATCAAATGTGGTGTGGTACTCTTGGAGTATGGGTAGGGTGTGTGGAATGAAGTGGCATTCGCAGCCATGTGGTCCAGGAATAGGTTCACTCATGGGTGAGGCTTGGCCCGAGGGTGTGAAGAGCGGCTGTGAGTGTGGTGGTAGTTGAGTTCTGGAGGTTTTCGGCTGTGGGTGCTGGGTCCCTTGAGGCAGTGAGGAGGTCTCACACACCCCCTCTCCAGGGCACCTCAAGTGAAACAACCTGGCACGGGGTCTGGCGGCATAGTTATGGCTTGTATCATGTTATGCTCCCTCCCAGGAGAGAAGGACATGTGATCTGGTTGGTGGCTGATGACAAGATTATTTGGTGCCAGCCAGAGGTGGCTTATGGGTGTGACTGCTGAGTTTCCAAAGACAGGGGGATATGGGCAGAGGATCTCCGTTTCCAGTTCCACTGAACCCAGAGTTCCCAGTGACAAAGTCCCACATACCTGGGTTTTCTGAAACACCCACTAATACTACAGACCTGCCCTCAGCTCCCAGCCCCAACAGCCTTGCTACTTGGGTACCTCATGGCTGGGAGTGGGGGGAGGGTTCAACAGTCTAAAGCCAGGGAGATAATTTCTCCTTTACAGGAAGTGTTCCTTTTATTGCTAGTTCTTTCTTTACTCAGATCTTGAAAAAGTCCATGGGTCAAGTCACAACTCCTGGATAGTTTCAAAGCTGTAAATCACGGTCTGAGAGACAATGGGAGACACCTGCTTCCAAGGCTGAATGGTCCATGGAGAGGAATAACTCAATCTTGTGGATGTCTCCACTTCCTCTGGAATTCCTTTCAAAGCCCAGGTGCCACATCACAGTTAACTCGAGTTCTTATAATTGACTTCTCCCTGGTATGACTTAACTGAGGAATCTCTAGTAAATTAGCTCATTGTGTTTAAAAATAAAGTGAGGGTCAAGGAGATTACTTCAAGGGAACAAATACATGCTTAACTTGTGTGAGATCCTGAGTTCAATCCCTGGCACCCTGGTACCCACATTGCCAGGTGTAGCTCTGATGGCCTCAAGTTCCCACCATAAGGCATGCAGCATCACTGGAGGTAGCATCTATCAAAACCAAAATTAAGGTCAGAGCCATAGTACAGCAGATTCTTGCCTTGCACATGGCCAACTCGGGTTCTATCCACAAAACATATAGTCCTTTGATCCCAGGAGAGATTCCTGAGCACAGAGCCAAGAGTAAACCCCAAACATCACCAGGTGTGACCCCCAAAAAACAAAATAAAAATAAAGAACCCTTGAGCACCAATCAACATAAGAACAAATCAAGTATGAGATTATTTTCCTTGTTGAGAAATAGAAACTGTTGAGTGAAAGAAAAATTGAGAGTTAAGGCCCATCTACCTCATTTTCTAGGAAGCTGAGCCCCAAGGCGGAAGAAGTGAGTCCAGATCTCAGAGGCAGTATTGGCAGCCACCTGGGTCCACCTCCTTGACTTGCACCACCGGCTCTGTGACCCTCTGCACTCATTCTTTCCACAAGCCCTTTCTCCTCTTTAATTCATTAATACGGTTTGAAAATAATCTGTATCTATTGTGGCTGATCCATAGTACAGCAGGTTCTACAAGATGATCTCCAAGTAATCTCCAAGATGCCTTAAGACTTTTCCACTGAAGAGACACTGTTTCCTATTTTGCCTGTTTAAATATGTGTTGGATTGTGACTGTTTTGATCAACCAAGAGGGTACAGTTCTGGGCTGAGTCTTGCAGTGGGTTGTTGGTCTCTGCCTCAACTCCTGGCTGCAGCATGGAAGACCTGAGCTGTCCAGACCAGCATGCTACCATGTAGTGGAGAGAGAAGGCCAGGCAGCCTGCAGCTCAGCCAGTGATTTGAAGTGAAGTTCAGACTTTAAGAAACAGAGACAAGCCATGGTCTCTGTGCACTGTCCCAATTCTGGTCTGGTGGGATGGTGAGAGGGACAAAACCATCCCTTGCTTCCAGTCACCCAGCAGAGTATCCATGCAATAGAGGACCAGAAGGACGCCCATCTGCTCCTGCCAGTGCTTAGCACCAGCCAGTACAAACCTCCTCTGACTGTATTAAACACCAGGCTATTCTGCACCCTGAACAAGTTGGAAGGACTTGAAAGTGACCCAGTTATGCCAGGTCCTGAAAGCAATTAGAACTTGGCTGCAGACTTTCAGTTGAAAGGACCATCTCCTTCCAATCACACTACCCCCACTCCCCTTGCCCCTCCACCCCTCACATTTTCAAGCCCTGGGAATAGGATTCTGGGTCTGGAGGGGTTAAACCCAAGGACATTGTCCTATCCCTTTAGATGAAAATTCAACTGTTATTGATTCTCCCTGAGCACTGCTACTCCTCCTGGTAGGATGAGACACCCAAGCCAAGCCATTGTTGAGGAAATAGGGTTTGCTGTTCACTATGTCAATTAGGCTGACCCTGGGGTCCTGACACAGCCCCCAGCCCCCACTTTCAATGACAGCTGCCATGCTAACGAATCCACATTGACATGATAATTAAACCATTACAAAGTGGGTTTTCCCAGGAGAGTAGGTTTGGCTGCGGAGCAGGCTGGGTGAGGGGAAAGGGCTGCTCCAGAGCAGAAGATTGCATGCAGTGCCTGAGATGCTCCCAGAGAGTTCCCCAAAGGCAGAATCCCCCCTCCCCCACCATCCTATTCAGCTGCTGGCCCTGGAGGGGCACTGTCACAGGGGAGGGACAGGCTGGCCCTGCAGGATGATGTACTCACTCTCTACTTTTTTTTTTTTATGACTGTGTGAAGCCTGAACACAGGTCCTGTCAGCTTTATGGAAGGGAGCGGGATTCAGTTCCCTGGCAGGGACAGACAATTCTTCCTCTGCTGGAGTGAGGGACAAATGAGGATGGCCCAGGAGCCAGATAACCTAGTCTTCCTCAAGAGTAAGCAAGAAGACAGGGGCTCCCACACTCCTCACTAGCTGGGAGAAATAGTTGCAAATGCAAAAACCTGGCTCTTGGCCGCAGCTACAGTTTACCTTTTTGTATAACCACAACTCATGTCTACTCCAGCTCACCTCAGTCCACTTTGCCAGAGCACAGACAGGGAAGACAGTGTACTGCATGGGCACAAAATCCTCTCTGCAGCCCACTGTACCATCTTGTAAATGAAATGCCTTTCTGAGCCTCCATTATCTCACCTCTAAAACGGGTTCATATAACCCCCTTTGTCCAACAGTGCCTAAAATTAAATAATAGAAAATGTCTAAGGTAATGTTTTTATATCACAATCACAATCATCCTGTTGTTTGTCGATTGCCTCGAGCAGGCACCAGTAATGTCTCCTTTGTCCTAGCCCTGAGATTTTAAAGAGTGCCCTATTCAAGGCTCTTTCAGGGTTAGGAGAATGAGACCCATCATTGTTACTGGTATTTAGCATATTGCCAGGTTGTCCAAAGTAAGAATGAGATAATAAGATGTTGCGCGGCTGCATTTGCACACTTCCAGGAGCTGGGTTTTATAGTCTCTGGGTCTTGGCCATTGATGGGATTACACGGCGCTGTGGGGCAGCTGGTGGGTGTGACCCCTGCCTACTGGAAGATGGAGGATCTGGGTGGAGGATGCTCAGCCCCAATTCGAGCAGGCTTGGAGATCTCAGCCCCGGGACCCTGTTCATAGTTAAACTCTATTTATTTATTGCTTTTTTGTTTTGGGTCATATGTGGCAATGCTCTGGGTTTACTCCTGGATCTGCACTCAGGAATTATTCTTGGCAGTGCTCAGGGTACCATATGGGATGCTGGGGATTGAACCTGGGTTGGCTGCATGCAAGGCAATTGCCCTACCCAATGTACTATCTTTCCAGCTTCAAAGCTGAAATTTAGACACACAATGTTCCAGCATTGATCCTACCACCAGTGTCATTGTTCCTACACCAATGTTCCCAGTTTACTTCTACTACCCCATCTGCCATCTTGATAGGCACCTTTTAAAATTCAGTTGTTAAAGTTCGAGTCTCATGATTTCAGTGTTGTTCACTCTGTGTTTTAAGTTACTTTCTTAACACCTCTGATGTACCTTGACTCCCAATTCCCATTGTTTCTGATCTGTCCCTTCTCACTCTCCACTCCACTCTATTTCTTTCCATCTTCTCTGGGACCAAGGGTGATCCCGTCATCTCCCCTTCAAACCATTGCATTCCCTCATCTAGTTATTCTAAATACCTGTGTTTATCTTTCGTCCTGTATTTATCCTTTTTCCGACTTCATTTAACATGATATTTTCCAGATCCATGTATGTTGTCACATATTGTATGATTTTTTTATTCCTTATAGCTGTGTAGAATTCAGGGTTTATTGAGTTTTTTTTAATCGTGAATGGGTGTGTATCTTATCAAAAGCTTTTTGTATCAATTGATATGATCATGTGATTTTTATCTTTCCTTTGAGGTGTGTATTATGTTAATTTATTTGTGTACTTTGAGCCATTCTTGCATCCCTATGATGAATTCCACTTAATCATGGTGTGTGATTTTTTTATGTGCTGTTGGATTAATTTTGCTAAGATTTTATTGAGGACTTTTGTATCTTAAGGAAATTGGTATGAAATGTTCTTTTTTGGTAGTCTCTCTGGAAGTGTTGGGTATCAGTGTAATGTTAGTTTTGTAGATGTTGTCGTCAGGAAGGTTTTTCATTTCTCAATGTTTTGAGAAAGCTTAGTGATCAACAGTAGTAAGTCTTTTCTGAAGGTGTGATGATGCTTAACTGTAAACCCATCTGGACAAGGACTTTTATTCTTGGGGAGATTCTTACTTACTGTTTCAATTTCCTTGCTTGTGATTGGCCTGCTCAGAAGACTTTCTACTTCCTCCTGACTCAGTTTTGGGAGATTTCAAG
>JAOXYA010046897.1:0-12366 GCA_028565675.1 Sorex palustris | reverse complement strand
TGGGTCACACCCAGCAATGCACAGGGGTTACTCCTGGCTCTGCACTCAGGAATTACTCCTGGTAGTGCTCAGGGGACTATATGGGATGCTGTGAATTGAACCTGAGTTGGTTAAAGCAGCATTTTTATACCTTCAGGCTGGCTCTAGCCCTGCCTCTTGGAACATGGGCCAGCAGATCA
The DNA here is from genome assembly GCA_028565675.1 of Sorex palustris. Lineage (NCBI taxonomy): Eukaryota > Metazoa > Chordata > Mammalia > Eulipotyphla > Soricidae > Sorex > Sorex palustris. The sequence continues at coordinate 12,187 of JAOXYA010046897.1, read as the reverse complement.
AACCAAGGCAGCAGATTTTCAACCTGTCTACAGCTATGGCCATGGGCCAGCTGGGGAATTGTGACTGAAAACCCCTGTCTTAATAGGCATGCCCTAGAAACTAGCTTCCTAAGTTGTGGACTAAGTAACTGAATGTTACTGAAAAGTGTGATTGTAAAAAGTGTGGTCCTGGTTAAAAGGGTCCTGAAGATACAGTGACCCAAACACTAATTCAAAATCAACTGAGGTGTTTCCGCATTTTTTTGGCTTTTTAGGTCACATTTGGTGATGCTCGTGGGTTACTCCTGGTGGTGCTTGGGGGACCATATGGGATGCCGAAGATGGAACCCGGGTGACTGCATGTAAGGCAAACAGCAACTGGGCTGTTGCTCCGGCCCCAGTTTCTGCATTTCTGGAGGGACAAAGGTATGTGTGGAGGGGAGGTAAGTGGGTGGGAGAGAGAAGTTTAAGAAGTAAGAGTAGCTCAGGGCTGGGGCTGGAGCTATAGCACAGCAGGTAGGGTGTTTGCCTTGCATGTGACCGACCTGGTTTCAATTCCCAGCATCCCATATGGTCCCCTGAGCACCGCCAGGAGTAATTCCTGAGTGCGTGAGCCAGGAGTAACCTCTGTGCATTGCCGGGTGTGACTCAAAAAGCAAAAAAGAGTAGCCCGGGGCTAAACTCTGTGGATCCCCAGAATATTCCAATGGTGAAAATTTTATGTGTGGGGAGCCAGGGCAAGAAACTAGGGTCCAGCTGGTGGGAAGGAGAGGCCATGGACAGGGAATAAAGTTGGAAGTGGCCACATTCGAAGGAGGGTTCTGAAACATTGGTCTAGATGTTTGCAGTGTTCTGTGGGTAGAGATGCCCCAGGACTCAGAACCAACTGGATTCAGTCAGTCTTGTCCTGGATGCCCAAGCGTCTTCTGCAGTGGTTCTCTGAGCTCAGAATTGGATCTGACCCATGTTTGGGTCAAAGTGAAAGTTCAGCTTATGGAGTCTTTGAGGTGATCGTGATGGTGCAGAAGCCTAGCAGGATGCAGGTGGAGAGTGTTTTCTGGCAGGGAGCGTCTTAGAGACCGTGAGGGGGACAGGTGCTACCTTTTAATGCTTAACTCGAGATTTAAGGCCTGAGGATTTGAAGCTCTTTGCAGAAAGTGAGTTGATGAGCAGCATGTTTGACATCTCCTGCCAGCAAAGGTGAGACCAGGTGATTTTTGTGTTTTGGTTATTTATACTTTTTGGATCACACCCGGCAGTGCTCAGGGGTTACTCCTGGCTCTGCCTCAGAAATTAATCCTGATGGTGCTCAGGGTACCATATGGGGTGCTGGCGATTGAACCCTGACCAGCCATGTGCAAAGCAAACACCATCCCTGATAGACTGTCGTTCCGGCCCCAAGAGACCAAGTAATTTTTCTGGCTCAGAAAATGGAAACAACCCAGAGTCCTGAGGTGGGCATGTCTATGGGCAACAACCCAGAGTCCTGAGGTGGGTGCTCCAGGAACAGTTTGTTCAGCTTGTCTCATGGTTCCAGGGTTCCAGAGGTCAGGGGAAGCCCAGGGCTCTGCATTTTCCGGTGAAATGCTCAATGCTGGAAAAAGCTGGGGCAGCTGCCTAAGCCGTCTGGCTGCAGTCCTTGGGTTGTTTTGAGCAATTGAGCATTTGAGCAGAACCTGGCTTTTCTGGGGATTGAGTGCCTCAGAGAATAGGAATGTGATGTGCGTCAGCTAGCAGCTGCTGAGAACCAAGATCTAGAGTGGACGGTCATCTGTTTTTCCTCTCTTGGTTCCTGTGTCTCCCTCAGCAGTGCTCAGGGGTAACTCCCAGAAGGCCATATTGATGTCAGGAATTGAATCCAGGGCCTCCCGCACGTACAGTTTGATTCCTGGTGTCTTTCTGTTGCTGGTGGCCTGGTAAAATGGGGTGCAAGGGAGGCAAACCCAAGAAAAAAAATGTTTCTACATTTCTTCCCTACTCACTTTGACCTCAAGTACTTGGAAATGCCCAACTTGGGTCAGGATTAGTAAAGTTGGCTTCAAGCAACTGTACAACACAGATGATCACATCCCGGCAGCACCCTGCCTCCCGCTCCCCCCACCCCCCCAGTCACCATCAAACTGTGTCTGAGGTCCATTTGCTTCTTGGGAGAGCCGTGAATACTGACTGGAGCAAGGAACTGCTCTTAGCAGGAAAGGCAAGTTAGTCTCAGCTTTGGCCCAGGGGCTATGGAGGCTGTCATCTTCCCTAATCTATCTTTCCAAATCTCAGGAGTTGAAATAATATCATGTTTTTATTTGTTTTGGTGCCATCTAGAAGTGATCAGGGCTTAACTCCTGGTTCTGCACTCAGGAATTACTCCTGTCAGTGCTGAGGGGACCCTACAGAATGCTGGGTATCAAACTTGGGTTGGCCAATGCAAGGTAAATGCACTCCTCACTTTACTGTCTTTCTGGTCTCAAAAGTGGAATAGTACTTGCTTAGAAAGATGTGAGGAGAGGAAGAGTAAATAGTGTTCCAGAGAGAACATGGTCTTCTCCAGAGTGTAAATAAGCGAGCAAAGAAACAGACAAGGAAGTAAGGTACAAGTTTAGGAGACCTCTGGCTTGGAAAGCAAACCTGGAATGACTTTGGGTGTAGAGGGGTGCTTTTATACAATTCTCCCAGTATTTTTTTCCAGGAGTTTTGAATACATAAAGGTTAATCAGGGTATTGTCACCAGAAAGCGTCAGTCTGTGAATTGTCTTTTCATGATCTCACAGTTTCTTTTATAACCTCTCCTTTGTCTTCTCTGAGTGGGCCTTGGATTTCTGTATTGGGGTGGTGCCTCAGTTTCTGCATTCCAAAGAGCTCAGGATTTGCATATCAAAAGGATGTTGTCTTCATGTCTTTGGGCTACTGCAGGACTAGGTGATCTCTTCTTAAGTTTTATTTCCCCAAGTCACCAGCTCCCCCCCATTCCTTAACTATCTGCCTATACATTTCCTTGCCACACCTGGGATTCACTGGGCTTACTCCTAGCTCTGTGCTAAAGGGTCATGCCTGATGGTGCTTAGAGGACACCAAGAGGTGTGGGGGATTGATTCCGGGTCAGCAGCATGCAAGGCAAGTGCTTACCCCAATGTACCCTCTCTCTCAGGCCCTGGACCAGATTTCTCCTCCTTTTCTTGCTATTCATGAAAGCATCAATGTCAGAAGCAATGATAACAATGCCTGAAAGAGGCTGAATGAGCTGTATTCAGGCTCCAAGAAAGGAACAGTCTGTGTCTCCATGTTCTGCAAATGTGTCTCTCAGGAGGCCTTTATACAGTTCTTCCTAACAGAACATGGGTGCTATACACTTGCAGGCATGGATGAACAGAGGTGGATAGGGATTGAAATTTTAGCCTTCCCAGGGTCCCTTCCATGGAGATACATCCTCCATGATGGTCGTTCTCTCTCCTGAGACTCTGGGTGTTAACTGGAGGAAGAACTAAAGTTTATCTCATCTCTTCTTACCTCTTGATCCTGTGACTGGGAATCTTAGTTGTCACACTTGTCCCTGTGGTCGTTCCACTTCCCAGGAATCACACATTTTGCTCTACACCAGGAATCCCAAGTGGCAGTGCCGGCTAGATCCCAGCCTGTGACATGGAGCTGGGGATCCAACTTGCGGCCTCCACCACTGATCCCTTGTTAGATCCCCTTCTGGTTCTTAACTGAATCTGTGTGTATCTGACTTCCATGTGTTGGTGTGTTTCTGGTGTGTTCAGGGCCTGGGAGACAGTGATAGTGCAGCAGTGAGCATGCATGACTCAGGTGCAGTTCCTAGCACTACATAGTCCTGGAGCATCGCTGTGGACAGCACTGCCCGGGTGGCCTGGGTCATTTCCAGCTGCAGGATCTGAACCGCACTGCATCCTCAGGCCCTGGTATTGAACTACAAACCCAGTTGGCTGAGAATTGCTGGTGTGGCCCCCAGAGCACTGTTTGGGAGCATCCCCCAATTTTTCATGTTCAGCAACTCCAGTTTAATGTCCAAACTAACTGCCATCATTTAATTTCAATGACCATTGTATTTATAATGCTCTGATGCACACATAGACATGTATATAAGTATTTTACACATGCATATATTATGTCTAAAGGAAATACCATTTTTTTTTATTTCTTACTCTTGGCTCTGCACTCAGAGATCACTCCTGGTGATACTCAAGGAACCCTATGGGGTACAGGGATAGACCTGGGCCTCCTGCATGCAGGACCTTTCCTGTTCCATTCCTAAATGAGATGCCATTTTATCCCATCTCACTGCAGATGGGACCCTTCTAAACTGAGTGAGTGTTGGCTCATGGACACTGTCATGAATATTTAGGAGTCTGGATCTGTGGCCAGAAGACCTTCACACTTAATAGTCGGAGACGTGATTCTCATCCTGCATGTCTCAGAGGAGTGAGGGATTAGTGCAGGATTGGTGCGCCTCTGGTTGCAGGAACATGTTTCCCAGGCCCATGTCCTGGATACCAAAGAACAAAGCTGGAAATTTTAAGAAGAGAAAAGGCAAAGTTGTATGGAAGGAAGTAAAGAACCAGAGCTGAGCACCAGTGCCTTTGGGGAGGGCAGCCTTTGTGTACCTACATCTGCAGGTTTTTAATCTGTTTTCTCAGGGATCTGCTAGGTCACAGCCTGAGTGGAATTTATCCTTGACTTGTTGCATTGTCCTATTGCGTTGCCTGGTGCTCTGTTGTCTAAAGAGCATAGGACCTGGGCATAATTGCCTCTCTTGACTCAAAGAAGGCCTTGGGAAACTCTTGCCCCCTGGGTCTCGGAAGGACCTGGGACAACAGCAAATTTCTAAGGAACAGAGGGTCGTGGGAGCTCAGGTTTCCTCTCCCACAACCCACAAAGGGTTGCTGGCAAAGAGAAGGCAAGAGTCTCCCTTTGATTCCAGAAAAATATGTGGTTTTTCTTTTCATTGTTTCAACTCTACTGATTCTGGACACAAGTGTCTTGGCATTCAGGATTGAGCCTAAAATTTCATGCTCTTTTCACCCCTCTTCAGCCATGCCTGTAAATGTGCGGCACCTGTGTTCTCCTGTTAGGAAGAACTGTATAAAGGGCTCCTGAGAGTGTCCAGTGTTTCATCTTCATGATAGAAAAGAATCATCTGATTACATGTATAAGCCATGATCACTGCCAGGTATGGCCCACAACAAAACAACAAACAAAACACTGTCCTCCCGTTGTTCATCGATTTTCTCGAGTGGGCCCAGTAATGTCTCCATTGTGAGACTTCTTGTTACTGTGTTTGGCATATTGAATACTCTCGGTAGCTTGCCAGGCTCTCCAAGAGGAGTGGAGGGATCGAACATGGCTCGGCCAGGCTGGCTGTGCACAAGGCAAATGCCCTACCGCTGTGCTATTGCTCCTGCCCACACAACAAAACAAAGAATAGGAATTGGGCTGGAGTGACAGTACAGCAGGTAGGGTGTTTGCCTTGCATGCAGCCAACCCAGGTTTTATGTCTGGTACCCCAAGCTCCACAAGGAATGAGCCTTGAGCACTGCTGGGTATGGTCCAAAAACCAAAACAGAAGTATCTATAGTCAGGTAAAGAGATAATGAAGGGATTGGAGAGATAGAGATAGTAAGGCAGGAAAGAGGATATTTGCTTTACATGCAGCAGACACAGGTTCAGTCACAGTCACTCCTTGGGGTCCCCAGAGACCTGCCAATAGAGTTCTGCCTAAGCACAGAGCCCTGAGTACAGCAGGGTGTTAAGCCCCACCCCACCCCCAACCCCACAAAACAAAAGATTATAGAGCAACATCCCACATGAACTTCTTGAGGTTTGGGCATGATGCTTGAGTAGACTTCCTGCTTCTCCACCTGGCTGCTTTAAATCCTTGCTTAATCCTGGCCTTTGAGATTTTCACCTGGGTTCTTGTACGTGCAGGATCCATGAACCATTGGCCTCTGAGGACTGATTTCATCTCTAGCTTCTGACCACCTGGAGAGAAGGGGATAGGGACCCATATTTCCTAACTTTTCATTCCTTGGTTGGTTTCTCAATAGGAAGCCAGTTTGTGCCTCCATCCATGAATGTCACATTAGCATAACAAAAAGTCGGTTGAAGCTCCTTTAAGCTCTGTCTGGGGGAAATTCAGAGGTTTGGGGGAGCTTTGTGCCAGAAAGGGTGAAGGGGATTAGAAATCTGTGTCCCTTGGTGAGGGACACTCCTCTGGGGGCTGAGCTCCTGGTTTCAGCAGTTTCTAGCCAACCCTGGGCAAGTTTTGGTGCTCAGGGCATTCTCTCCAGCCACGCTTTGGCCTGGCAGAGATGCTGCTGTGTGCCATCTAATTTGCCTGGTGCCATGCCTCCTAAATCTAAATACTGCTGATATGCTTAGGTGTCTAAATATGCTAAATGATCACTGGGTTATTTATACTTTCTTATTTCTTTTTACCCCCCTCTTTTAGACATTGAACCATACCTGGTCATACTTAGGGCTAACTCCTGGCTATGACTCAGGGATCACTCCTGATGGGTTATGGGGGAGTATCAGCGGTGCTAGGGATCAAACCCAGGTCAGCCTTACCTGCTGTACTACCTTTCCACCTCACCCTGCTTTTCTTCTCCTTTAAACATGATCTGTCTCACAGCAGAGATTGTGATATTGTCATTTGAACCACAGTTCGATTTTTGCTAGCCCATTTGCAGAATTGTTGACAATCCCTGTGATTCCTGGCAAAGGAGTCAGGAGTCTGATCTGTGAACCAGATTGTTTTTGAGGAGCCGACTTGTCATGTCTCCAGGTGCCTGGAGGAGTTGGGGCTCACTGAGCTTAGTTGCAAGCAAGGTAAAAAGTATGATCTCACCCCCACCCCACTCAGGCAGCAATTGAACCATATGGCAGTAAGCTTATCTTGTGCATGGTTGATCTGGGTTTGATCCCTGGCATCCCAGATGGCTTCCTGATCACCACCTGAGTAGAGCTCTGGGCCAAGAGCAGCCCCTGAGGGTCACTGGGTGTAGCACCCAAACCAACCCTCAAAGAGACCTTTCACTCCATCTCTCCACCATTCAGAACATAAGCAAATTCCCACAGCTCCAGGGAAATAGATGTATTCTTGGAGGTTTCTTGAATTTCAGGGGCCAGAAAGACAACACAGAAGGAAGGGCATTTGCCTTGCTTCTGGTAGTTTCAATCCCCTGATCCCCAATTCGTCCCCTAAGCTGCCAGGAGTGATCCCTGAGTATTGCTGGGAATAGTCCTCAAACAAAAACAATTGAATGAGTTCTTTAAAACCAAAGTGCTAACATTATTGACAATAACAGAAGAGAAAAAAATGCTTTCTTATACCTGGGGACTTGACAGTGAAGAAGCAATTCTTTGAATGGAAATAATTAAAACTGTCCATAATCCTCCAGGTTTTATTCACTTGCACAGAAACTTGTTTTTCCTAAACTTGCTGTGCCTTTGATATTCTTAGTTTTGAAAATTTTCATTCTAGAGGCCTGGCCTCAAAGTCATTCCAGTGACATTATTATGGAACATTCTTGCCTATAGCTGATTATAAATGCTTTTCAGAGAGGAGTCACTGTTTGTGAGTGGCAGGCGACTTTATTTAAAATTTTTTTATTTGGTCTTAGGTGATACCCAGGGCCTCCTTCTGGCTCAGTTCTCAGGATACTGGGGATGGAACCAAGGTCTACCCATGTAAACACCTTAATCCCTCTATTATCTCGGGCCCTGACTGATAAAAACAGCTATAATTGTTCTGTAGGAGGAAGAGTACATTTGTCTTGCATATGGCAAACTTGGGTTCTATCACCATCACCTCATATGGTTCCTTGGATCACAATAGGAGTGACCCCAGCATCAGAGGTAGGCCTGAGAAGAGCCAGTATAGTCTCCAAACAAAAGAAAGAATACACTCTGTGCTATGGTTCCACATTTTTAGGATACTGTTTTAGCAACTTAACTGCTGCAAATATTAGCCACTGGTAGTGTGTGATTTTATTATGGCTTTAAGGGCTAATAGATAAAATATATATTGGTCTCTGACCACAGTTCTGGGCACAGAATTACAAAATACTTAGGCTGAGAGATAGGATAGTAGGGATGACACTTACCATGCTCGTCACCAACCTGGCTTGGATCTCTGGCACCCCCTATGGTCCCCCAATCCCTGTTTGGAGTAACCCCTGAGCAACTGGGTATGACCCAACCCCCCCACCCCTGGCCCCCCTCAAATGAATTTCAAAATCTCTTACAATTTCCCAAGTGGTAAGAACACTAGGAGGGCCTCTTTCTCTCTGGTTTGATCTTTGACCCAGTCCCTGAAAAGAGCTAAACCCCTTGCAAATTCCTAAGTGATTAGAGGACTCCAAGCATCTTTTGTTCCAACTTGGAGACATGGATTGGGATCCTAGAGGGGGGCTTGATTCCACAAAGACTAAGCCAGGAAGAGAAGCTTGGAATTTCCGGCACCTTCCCCCACTACACTTTGAGAAGAAAGAGGGACTGGGGCTGGGGTTTATAATTGATGAAGAAGCATTGATGATGAAATCTTGGAAAAATCCCTAAGGTCTGGGGATCATGAGGTTAGCCTGTGAGCTCAGGCTTCCTACCTACAAAGCCTGCATTGAGCCCTCTGAGCTTTCTTTCTGTCCTATAAGAGTCTCTACATTTCCCCCAGCCTGTTAAAAATATACATGGATTAGGGGAGTGGCAGAAAGATAATGCAGTTGGTAAGGCACTGGCCTTGCAATCCCTAAGCACAGAGCCAGGAGTAAGCCCCAAGCACAGCTGGTTGTGACCCAAAAACTGCCCCCAAATTGTGGTTCAGTGGTGGTAGAGTGTACATCTTGCATGAGTGAGCCCCTTGGTTCAATATATAGCACCACAGGGGGAAAAGGAACAGTGAGTGGGTAGAAGTTGGCATCCTTTGCTATGTTCTTGCCCAAAGTTAGGACATAGTGAGGTGTGCAGAAGTAGTGTTGTGGAGAGGCTTATTTTGGTTACCTGAGTCCTATTTGAGTGTTCTCCAGAGAAGTAGGCAGGGCTGGAGGGATAGTATACCAGGGCAGGTAGGGCGCTTGCCTTGCATGCTCCCGACACAGGTTCAATCTTTGGCATCCTGTGCAGTCTCCTGAACACAGCCAAGAATCAGGACTTACTCCTGGCTCTATGCTTAGGGATCACTCTTGGCAGGACTCTGGGAACCATATTTGGGTGCTGGGGAATGAAACTGGGTCAGCAAGATGCAGGGCAAACACCCTTCCCACTGTGCTATTTCTCCAGCCCCAAATTTCATGCTTGGATTGAACTTCAGGCTCAAGAAATATTATTTCTTACCACTGCCACTAAATTTCTCCAAGAATTCAGCATTGCATTGTTATGCCACCCTTGAGCAGAAGCCTCACATTGAAGTCTACCTTCAAGTCAAAACCAGTGTCTATTGGTTCCTCCCAGCTCTCAAGCTTTCCCTAGGAGATTGAGTTATCTCAGAAAATGTCAAGTGCTGGTCTGTACTGAAAATTACCACTGTGTGCAGTGTTTGAAAGAGCATGGAAATCTAAAGTTATGTTGAGATTCAGGCAGATCTTGAAGAAGTAGGAGTTTTTCTGGGGACCAGGATGGTGTAGTTAATGCCCAAGATCTGGTTTTGGGAATCTAGGGTTTGTTGACTGGCTACTTGTCCATTTGTGGGATTTGCTCCCCGCTGCCTCTGATGGTGGGCTGGGGTTTTGTCAGGGCTGAGCCTGAGTTTTTCACTGCTAAGGAGGAAGCCGTAGCTCTTTGTTCTTCACTTGCTAGAGGAATACTAGGGTTAGGATGAGGAGACAGCACACAGTGGAGGCCAAAAATCCTCATTCTCTAGGAAACCTACCATGTCACAAGACCTCCAATGGTGTGGACTCCCCCGTAGTGATTTTGTGTTACTGCCAGTTCTTTTTCTTTATTTTTTTTTTGCTTTTTGGGTCACACCCAGTGATGCACAGGAGTTACTTCTGGCTTTGCACTCAGGAATTACTGCTGGCGGTGCTCAGTAGACCAAATGGGATGCTGGGAATTGAACCCAGGTTGGCCGTATGCAAGGCAAATGCTTTACCTGCTGTGCTATTGCTCCAGCCCCTATTGCCAGTTCTTGACTATTATGAATAACTATCACTATGAAATTCATTAGCCAGTCTTTTTCATATGTATATATTTTGATTTCTTAGGTTCTGTATTTAAGATGAAAATTGTGAGTCACCAGGTAATTCAGGATTGTATTGTTGGAGACTTCACAGGGTAATTCAGATGAGATTGGGCCAGTTTAGGGTGGTATGAAGGTAAACATTACAGGGTAATTCAAATGTTTCAAACTCTAGATTCTCTCAATCTTTCTCAAGTTGATGCATCATTTTACATCCCTATGACCCCACCTTCCTTAACATTTTTTTGGTCTTTTGATTCTAAACTTCCTAGGTGGTGTGAAGAGGCATCAGTTCCCAAATGACAAATGGTGTCCAGCATTTTTTTATGTGCAGATTGACCTTTAGCATTCTTTATAGAATTGTCTATTCTAACTCTTGGCCAATTATACAACCTTCTTATCGAGTTGTTGATCTCCTTTGTCAGGTACTTGGTTTGCAAACACTTTTCTCACCATTCCTTTATTTATCTTTTCATGTTTTAGCTAGTCTCCACTTTTACCTAATTGTGAAGTCCAAATTTATCTCTGCTTGTTTCTTTAGTTGCTTTTGCATTGGGTGTCTGATCTAAGAGGCCTTTTTTTAAGTCAAGGCCACACAAATTTATACATATATTTTGTTCTATGAGACTTTATATCTTTTGTAGAGGAGTTGCTACAGGAGAGCAGAATAGAGAGGATAAATAATGGATCAATAAGAGAATCAGATACATTAAAGTTGAGAACTAAGTATGATCTTGTTTTCGTACCTCATTTTAAAATTCTAAACACAACAATTACTGTAAAATAGTAAAAAGTAAAAACAAGATAAAGTTCTGATGTCATAACCAAGAGAATGCTGGGAACAGGATTACATGGGAGCTTTTCTGCAAAAAGGAAAAAGATCTTGGAGAAAACAGGAAATAGTAGACTAGTTAACAGTATAAAAATATACACTTAATTCTCACACTTCAAAGTAAGCACCACTGGAAAACTTAGTAAAATTTTAAAAGCCTCTAAAAACACTTTTGTTAGCATCAAACTCTGTGTATTAACCAATTTATCAAATTACTGTTCTTTATATATAATGAAGATTAAGTAAATAAGGTACCAAGGGTTGATGACTTTGCCATATTAACCAAGCATCAAAATTAGGATCTGAATTTTCACTATAAGAGTATGTACTTTTCACTGGTACTTTCATATGTGCTTTTTCACAATGTGCTTTTGTTTGTTTTTGGAGTATAGCTAGCAGTGCTAGGGATCACTCCTAGTAGTGCTCTGGGGGATCAAACTGGTGATTGCCACATGCAAGGAAAGCACCTTACTCACTATGCTGTCACTCAGGCACACTGCTTCCCCACCCCCCCTTTTTTACTATGTGCTTTTTCACTTTACGTTTTTTTCCCCACTGGTACTTTTCATTATGTACTTCACTATGTACTTTATGTTTCACTGTGATTCTCACTATGTAGTTTTCACTGATACTTTTCACTATGTCCTTTTCATTGGCATTTTTCACTATGTGCTTTTCACTGGGTTTTCATTATAATGAGTATGTACTTTCCTTAAACATCATGGACGTGTTGCTTCAGATCATTCCCTTTGCTTATTCTCCTAATTGTCCTTTCTGGATTTTTTTGTTTTATATATAAGAGGAAGCTACAGTTACTGGGTGTCAGTTTCATCCGTGGACAGGTTATTATTAGAAAATAAGTATGTAATAGTGTTACTTGAAAGAACCCTTTCATTTAGAATTCTCTCACTTTTTGCCAATTATGCTCACTATCCTAGAAATTTAAATAGATCTAAAGACTTCCTTTATGGAGGGATCAACATTTTTTTTCTTCTACAAGAAGTGAACAGCTAATTTTACTTAATGATCTAGTCATTCATTATTGGCAATTTTAATTCCATTGTCATTGTTTAGCTACAAGTTTTATAATAACGCAAAAAAAAAGTGGGGGAAGGGGAGTAGAAATCCTATTGAAGTTGAACAATGCAACATCTTTTTAGCTTGAGAGAGAAAATTTTTTTCTGGAAGGTTTA
>JAOXYA010046844.1:0-12367 GCA_028565675.1 Sorex palustris | reverse complement strand
ATATTATGACAAAACACCCACCATTGTTATTTGGAATTTTCCACAACATTCAGATCTGCCACAGAGACATCATTAGAAAATTTGTTTTCTAATGTTGATTATGAAGAGCATATGATGATGTGTGGCCACAGTAGCAACCATGCAAATTTGGATTTCTAATATTTTAGTAATAAACCTAGAGAGATTACGGCCAGAAGCCCCTGGGTTCCGATATTGGTATGTGTGCCTCTGGGTTCATGGTCAGTCAGAGGCCGGAGAAGGCGTTTGAAGGTGGCAACCTGGAGCATTGTCATGGCGGGAGCAGGGCCAATTCCACCCCACATCCCATGAAGCCCCACATGCCTCGTCAATGCAATCACATACCTGGCTGTTCATTAGGCTCTAAAAGATGCAGGCCACCACCATGTGGCTGCCGCAGAGGGGGACAGGTGGAGGGACAGACACTCTTCCCCTCCAGGGCAGCATAGCACCATAGTTAAATACACAGTCCAGATATATTTCGGGTTGGGCATTATCTTTTGCTCAGATTTTCCCACCACCATTCAAGTCTGATTTTCAGGGATGATTGCTGGATGATTAACTTTCAATTGATCATTTTGCATATCAGGAAATGTCGCAAAATTGGCCTTGTACCCACATGCCAGAGCCATGCTTGTAGAAGCTCATGGTCACTGGGATTCCATCTGGAGAAGGTGGGGAAACATTACCAACCCCATCTGTGACCTCCCGGTGATATCAGCTCTGTTTGGGGCCCAGAGAATTCTCCGGGAGCTGTGGGGCCCTCTAGCCGGCTTTCTTCTTTGCTGCTGTGTGCTGTAAGATGGCGCTGGGGGGCGAGTTGTGGGCGTGACTTCTGGAATCAGAGAATTCTAAAATTCTCTGGGAGAATTCTAAAATTGCCTGGGAGAATTTTAAAATTTTATAAAACATCTTGCACATTCTCCTGAAATGATTTATAATTTCACACTATCGTTGGCAGCCTTTTTTCCATATTATTTTACATCCTCATCAAAGGTTGTGTACTGTATAAAACTTTTAGTTATTCATTAACACAGCTGGTATCTCATTTTAATTTTGAACAAAGTGGAACATGGGAGTTCAATGCTGAGCTCACTGAATACACTCCATACTGTTTTCCGTAGGGGTTGGACCAGACAACATTCCTATCAGCAGTGGATGAAAGTTTCTTCCCCACCACATTGCCGCCAACAGAGACTATTTTCAGCATTTTTTTATAAGTGCCATTTTCACTGGTGTAAGATAGTATCTCATTGTTGTCTTGATTTGGATTTCCCTAATCATAAATGATGACGAACTTTTTTTCATGTGCCTTTGGCCATGTGTTGGTCTTCCTCAAAGAAATATCTGTTCATTTCCTCTCTCCATTTCTTGACAAGGTTTTTGGATTTTTGTTGTAGTAGTGTTGTTGTAAATCTCTGTGAGTAATTTCTGAGTTCCTGTATATCTACCCTTTATCTGATGTGTTGATTGAAAATATTTTCTCCCACACCATTAGCTGTTGTTTAGTTTTAGCTCATGTTTCTTTTGTCATATAAAAACTTTTAATTTGTTTAATTTTGATTTTGTAGCCTTTGCCAATGGCATCATATCATTGAAGAATCCTTTGAGGTTTAAAACTTTGAAGAATCTTAAGCAATATTTCTATCATCATGTTGCAGATAAATGGTTGCTCTTCTACTCGAATTCAGATATAATTTGTTTAATGTCTTTGATAGGTTTTCCATTGTTGATACTAGATTTTAATCTTTTAATAAGTTCAAAACATTGGCTCAGCTATCTAGTCTATAAAAAAACCCTTAGGAAAAAATATTCTCAAGACAGCACTAATAAAATCTTACAGTGTTTTGGAGAACTTTAATAAGATTAATTCAAGTAAAGGCAGTTGTACTAATGAACACATGAAAATGTAACTTGGAGGACTGACTGTAACACTCTTAACTATTATAGCCTTGAAAATCAGCTAAGTGGGTGATCAATTAAATATTCAGGAGACTATTTAAGCAGAAAGAGTACGCTAAATTTGAAGTAGTCATTAACATGCTTCATTTATTTTTATTTTTTACAGGATAAGTTTAATGTTACTGGCGCCTGCTTGAGGAAATCGATGAGTAACGGGATATCAAGTGATCAAGTGATTTGTTCACAGTCAGTATCAGGTTTAGAACTTTTCATTGGGATGACTAGAATGGCTCATGAGCCCATTAATAAATAATAAATATTTATTGTATATCCAATCATCTCCAGATAACTATCTCAAAAACTCTCTGTATTCTATTACTGTCCATTTATTTGATCTCTTGAATCATACTGAATATGTTTTCTACTTTTTTAATTGATATTTTTATTCTCTTCTTTACCTTTATTTCTGTCTAGCATCTATAGTAAATATTTTTAAAGAATTAATCAACTAATTATAAATGTACTTAAAAAAGAAAGACCACTCAACTAGTTAATGTACTTAGGGGAAGCAATCAATGAAACAAATAATCAACAATTTCTAGCAACAATGACTTTCACTAATACAAAAGAGTATTTCATAAAGCTCATGGCCCATTCTAGTCATCCTAATGAAAAGTTCTAAACCTGATACTGACTATGAACAAATCACTTGATCACTTGATATCCCGTTACTCATCGATTTCCTCAAGTGGGAGCCAGTAACATCTCCATTCGTCCCTGTTGCGTGCTAGTGTAGCTCATTCTAGGAACACAAAGAGCCTCAAACTGATTGATCAGGGACTTGACGAAGAAGTCTGGCCATCTCATATGAACAAATAAGATTCAAAAAATTAATTTTTTCCCCTCCTGGTTAAACTTGAGCATTCCATTGCCAAGTCATGTTTATTTTCCTTTTCCCAGCTACTTACATGAAAAAAAGACTAAATCATTTTCAAAGTTCAGGTGGAGAGAACATAATTGCTTTTGTCCATGGAAACAAGAATTGGCTTTATCTTCTTTTTTTAATTTTTAATAGTGAAACACCATGAGGTACAGTTGTAGACTTACAAATATTTGTGCTTGGGTTTCAGTTATACAATGATCAAGTACCCATCCCTCCACTAGTGCCCATTCTCCACCACGACTGATCCCCGGTATCCTTCCACCGCCCATCCCCCTCATCCCACCCTGCCTCTGTGGCAGGGCATTCCCTTTTGTTCTCTTTCTCCTTTTGGGTGCTGTGGTTGGCAAAAGAGGCATTGAGTGGCAATCATGTTCAGTCTATAGTCTACTTTCAGCATGCATCTCTCAACCTGGGAGGATCCGCCCAACACCATTTACTTGGTGCTCCCTTCTCTATCTGAGCTGCCCTTTCCCCCAGCATGTGCGGCTGGTTTCCATGCCATGGAGTGAACCTCCTGGTACTTATCTCGGCTGTTCTTGGGTGTTAGTCTCCTACTTTGTTACTTTATATTCCACAGATGAATGCAATCTTTCTATTGCAATCTTTTTCTGACTCATTTCACTTAGCATGATATTTTCCATATAGTACCACTTGTATGTAAATTTCATGACTTCACCTTTTCTAACAGCTGCATAGTATTCCATTGTGTAGATGTACCAAAGTTTCTTTAACCAGTTATCTGTTCTCGGACACTCGGGTTTTTTTCCAGATTTTGGTTATTGTGAACAGTGCAGCAATGACCATACAAGTGCAGATGTCATTTCGACTATACTTTTTTGCGTCTCCAGGATATATTCCCCAGAGTGGTATTGCTGGGTCAAACGGGAGCTCAATTTCTAATTTTTTTGAGAATTGTCCATACTGTTTTCCAAAGGGGCTGAACCAGTCAGCATTCCCACCAGCAGTGAAGGAGAGTCCCTTTCTCCCCACACCCGCATCAATACCAGTTTTGTTCTTTTGGATGTGGGCCCCAGTCTCTGTGCTGTGAGATGATATCTCATTGTTGTTTTGATCTGCATCTCCCCGATGATTAGTGATGTAGAGTATTTTCTCATGTGCCTTTTAGCCATTCGGATTTCTTCTTTGAGAAAGTGTCTGCTCATCATTTCATCACCCCATTTATTGATGGGGTTGGATTTTCTTCTTGTGGAGTTCAACCAGTGCTTTGTATATCCTTGATATCAATCCCTTATTGGATGGGTATTGAACACCCAAGAACTTCTAATTATCATGCAGACTGAGATATGGAATTTAAAATCAAATTCTAGGTGGGAGGCAATAGACAGAAGATTTATGAAATTTCTGGTTCTACCCCCTCATTTTTTGAATGAGAAATAAAAAGAAAAGACAAGTAGTAAGTATGGGGTTGTCATTCTTTGTGGGGGATGTAAGCATACTTACAGGCAGGGCAGGGAGGGAGTCACCCCAGGCAGTGTTCAGGAGACTATAAATAAATTTAAAAAATAATCAAGGAAAAGTCCCAATACTAAGGACTGAACCCCAGGCTCCCTCCTCCTTTCCTCATCCTCCTTTTCTTCTTCTTCTTCCTCCTCCTTCACCTCCTCTTCTTCACCCTCTTTCTTACACATTACTACTTATTAGTTACTCTAGGTTTGATGTTCAGGAGGACCAAACCTAGGTCAGGAGCCTGCTAGGCATGTGCCCTCACCACTGTTTGCTCTCCAAGTTCCAAGCCCCTCTTTTAAAGGGATCTAATGGTGTGCCCCCAAATCCCACAGACGGCCAAGTTCTGAAGGCTCTCTTGTCCATAAGGCAGCTGGCTACACTGACAGAATCTGCTAAAAATTCTGTACATCTCCCCAATTCCACATGATAGTGAAAGCCCAGGCATGTGCCCAGAGCTAAAATGAGGGTCTTACAGGTCCTCCAGATTATTCCAGCAGGTGTAGAAGAAAAGTAGCTCTGATAATCTTGAAAATGGTCACCCAAGTTGGATGCTTCATAAAAGCATGCCTGACAGCTGCTTCTGAGTGTCTCCTGGTCAGGAGAAAATGGCAGACATGCCCGGTGGGGAGGTGGCACCCGGGATGAAGGACTGCCCCAGGAGGATAATGAGTGGTTGCCTGCCTGGTTACTCGGCATCCCAGGCCAGCATGGTGCTTCAGAGTCAAGAACTGGCCGTGGTGTCCAGCATGCCTTGTACACCGAGAAATTCTTAAGATTCTTAGGAAAAAGCCTGAGACCCATGCTGGTAAACTTTGCAATTTTTAGTGGGAGGTGGGGGACTGCTTGGGCCACAGTTTAGTGCAGATCTGGAAGAACTCAGGACCTACTCCTGGCTTTGTGCTCAGGGATCACTCCTGCCAGGTGCGCAGGGAATCCTGAAATCAGGATCAGGTGCATGGGAAAGCACCAGTAGCCTGGCTAGTTGCCTAGTCCTCTGGATGATACCCCCAAGCATGCTGATAATGCCTCCTGCAGCCACTGGTCATCTTGTTTCCCTGCCCAGAACTTTCAGATCACAAGAAATGGGGGGGGCTGGAGTGACAATACGGCAGGTAGGATGCTTGCCTTGCACATATCTGACCCAGCTCAACTCAATTCAATCCCAGGCACCTCATAGGATGCCCTGAGCACCTCCAAGAGTGATTCCTGAGTCACTCTTGCAGAACCAGAAGGAAGCCCTGAGCACTGCCAGGTATGGCCCCAAGAACAAAACAAAAACAAAGTGAGAAAGAACTCCAGAGCCTAAGCAGGATCTTTCATGAACCCGCTGGTCCTGACCAGCCCTTTTCTCTCTCTGGTTCCTTCCATCACAGTATAGTGAGCAAGTTCCCATCTCCTCTCCCCTTCCTCTGCCTCAGGGGAGCAAACTTCTGAAGAACGGAAGGAAAGCCCTCCCAGGCTGAGGATGGAGCCGGCCGCAGATCAAAGATGGGCCTGCTCTCCCTGCACACCCCTCCTTTGGACCCTTCAGTCGCTCCTGCCTTCTCAGCACTTTCTATTCAGCACTGTTAATGTCTTTGTTCTTCTGGACAACGCTTCTCCTGTATTCAAGGTCCTAACGCTTTACCCAATCAGACGCCACAGGGGGATTCTCCAACTCTTTCTGGAAATGAAACTAAGATCCACAATATAACAATACTCCAGTTCACTCATTTGGACGGGTGTTTTGGTAGATCGTTGACCCAAGAATTATTCACACGGCCTAGATGCAAACGGAGTAGATTTGATTATGATCCTATAAAACACTAGTGGCAACACAAAGACCTTAAAAATCTGCCAAGTTTTCTTAATTTTCCTTCTATGTAATCCAGGGTTCGAGTAAAATATGCGTGGAGAACATGGGCTGGAGGTGGGGAGAATAAGTAGGGACACAGATTAGAAAGAGAGCTCCTAGGTAAGGGTTTTTTTGTGGGCTTTTTGTTGTTTTGGTTTGCGGCCACACCTGGAAGTGCTCAGGGGTTACTCCTGGCTCCGTACTCAGGAATCACTCCCAGCCAGCTTGAGGGGGACCATACGGGGTGCCAGGGATCTTCAGACCCAGGGTAAGGATTTGGGGGCGGGAGGGGGAAACAAACAATAGGAGATAAAGGTACGAATCAAATTTTGAAACCTGGGATTTCAGTGACCCTGAATGACTGTCTAATCAAGTCACTAAAGAGCGGGTCCTCTGGCCCGGAAGAACTTTGCTCTTCCTTCTCAGCCTCCAGTCTCTCACAAAAGCCAATGCTTTTGTTGTTGATCTGGGTGCTCTTCTGCCAGCAGGATGCCTCTCCCCTGACTGGGCCAGATTTCCTCCACCTGGCGCTGGAAGGCAGCCCTGCCCCGGGGCAAAGCTGAACACATTTGAGCCGGGGCTCTCAACCGCGGTCACTCTCCGTCCAGGGAGTGGTCAGCTGTCATCCTGGGCAGTATTCAAAACCGAGGTGTGGTCTGCACTCCTTTAAGCCTGAGGGTTTGGGGGCTCCTGGTGAGTCCCCAGACGAGACTCCTGAAGAAGAGGATGGAGGGGGCGTGCCCCATCAGGAGGGGACTCCTCCTGGGCCTCACTGTCAGCCTCCTGCTTCAAGGTAAGTGGGGATGTGGGACACGGATGAGCAGATGAGCACTAGATCTGCAAGATCTAGTGTCTGCTTAGAGACCCAAGATCTCCCCTGCATCTGCCTTACTGTATGGTCAGAGACGGTCCCGAAGGTCTGGGTTTGTCCTGGATGAATGCATGAAGTGTGTCTGTCCCGATGCAGGGGTTCTGCCTTCCTACCTTTGGCAGAGATGCCACTGACCAGGACACGTCACCCTCTATCCCCCTGCCTGCTCAGGGACCCACCAACCCATTTCTCTCCTCTCCCATCATTCCTTCCTACTGGCCTTCCATGCATCATCCTTCACTCCTCTCTCTGTCTCTTTCCCCTGGACTGGGCCTGGGTGAGAAGAGTAGCCATGGCTTCAAAGACGCTCTGAAGCCTCAGCACAGTCCCAAGGATAGTGGGCTGCACCTGAAGTAGACAGGACAGGGGACTTGGATCCATGAGAGAACCGGGATTCCCCCCAGCTGCATCTGCTCACCCCTGAAACAGCAGGAAAAGAGATGGAGAGATGCCAAGAAGCTGACTGAGAAGGGTCCCACACAGATAATAATGGCAGTAGCGTCTGCTTAGAGACCAAAGATCTCCCTTGCATCTGCCTTGCTGTATGACTGGTAGTCCGTGGGTGGTCAGTGATGCCAGGGCTGGAAGGAGGCCTGGACTTGCATTCTAGGCTCATTAAGCTCAAAGGAGGGCTGAGGGAATGAGAGCACGGAGGTACGCACATGCTCGGAGCATCTGCACGTGCTCCCTACCTCAGAAGGGCACCTCGGAAGGGCACCTATGGGTATCTCTGCTCATCTGGAGAGATCCCTTCTGGACTGTGCAAACAAGGCAGAGAAGGACTCAGAGCAGATTTCGAAGGGACCCAAACTACAAGGCTGAAAGCCACATTGAGCCACGGCCCCAGCAGGAGGCATGTGGTGGGGATGCCAGGGACCCTTTGAAGCACTGCATCAACCACATGCATGCAGGAGGCCTTCGTTTGCATATAGATTGGGGCGAGTTTTGCATGAGGATGAACCCAAGGGATGCACTGACTCAGCTCACCCCGTCCACTCCCATTTGCCTACCAGACTTGCCCTTCCTCCGGGCCTGGGTAGGAAGGGCTTTGGCCTTGGGGCGTCTTGGCCGGAGATGGAGGGGTTTGCGGTGCCTCCCAGGCTGCTCTATTCTCTCTCTCTCTCTCTCTCTCTTTCTCTCTCTCTCTCTCTCTCTCTCTCTCTCTCTGGAACTACAGTCCCCAACTCCCACCCCACACCCCGCTCACACGCCCTCCGCTCTCCGCAGAACGAGGCAACACTTTCACCATCAATTGCTCGGGCTTTGACCAGCATGGAGTAGACCCTGCAGCCTTCCAGCCAGTGTTTGACAGGAAGGCCTTCCGTCCTGTCCTCAACCACAGCGTCCCCCTCAGGGTCAACATCTCTTTCACCCTGTCTGCCATCCTAGAAGTGGTGAGTCCTGGGTCCACTTTGCACCATTGCTGATGGGGACCAAGAATCCTCTGTCCTATCAACACTGCACCACTGACCTGGCCTCCAGAAAGCAGTGGGGACCCTGAAGGGCTTTTGTCCTCATGAGAAGGCTCACCTAGGAGAAGGGAGACAGAGAAGAATGGTAAACTGAGCTTTTCTTTTTTTTTTTTCCAAGAAGGATTCACACCAGTGAGATAGCACAGTGGTTAAGGCACTTATTTTGCAGTCAGCAGCTCTGCTTGAATCCCTAGCACCCCGCAGTCCCCTGAGCACTGTCAGGAGTGATCCCTGAGCACAGAACCAAGAGAAAGCCCTGAGAATATCTGGGTGTTGTCCCAAATTCTACCCACTCCACCCCCTAAAAAAGGATTCATTTTTGAGTCTTGTCCTTCCTGGAATGTTCTATGCCCATTAAAACCCAAATTGTCTGGAGAGATACAGTGGGTAGGGTGTTTGCCTTGCATGCGACTGACCCGGGTTCGATCCCTAGCATCCCATATGGTCCCCGGAGCACCACTAGGAGTAATTCCTGAGTGGAGAACCGGGGTAACCCCTGAGCATAGCTGGGTGTGACCTAGAAAGCAAAAAACAAACAAAAGAAAAAAAACTAACCAAAGTTGAATTGCCCCAGGGGGCAGAGCAAATAGTACAGTGGGTAGGGTGCTTGCTGGGCACATGGACAGACCATGTGCCAGATGCTGGGTTTGATCCCTGGTATTCCATATGGTCCCCTGAACACCACTAGGAATTCCTGAGTGCAGAGTCAGGAGTAACCCCTGAGCATTACCAGGTACAGCCCCCAAAACCATAAGAAAGCACCTGGAATTATCCCTAGACAAAAGGGGCAAGAAACAAAAGATACCCCAGCATCTGAAGTGATGCCCAGTGGATTAACTAATGTCGGCAGAGTGGGAGGCGGGCACAGGCCAAAGCTTCTGGCACTGAGAACTCTGACGACTTGTCTCCCCAGGATGCACGTCTCCAGCTCCTGACATCGTTTCTGTGGATGAACTTGGTAAGGCAGATTCAGGGATCCCCCCTTCCTGCCCAGTAGAAGCAGGCTGGCACTCAGGACTCCAAACTCCCTGGGGAAGTTGCAAGTGAGAAATGGTGGAAATGGCCACTTGGTTGATTGCAGTGTCCCCGCACCCCTGATCCCCTGTGCCCAGTCTGTGGGTGCTTTTAGGCCCATCTTAAGGCCCACCTGCCTGAGAAAACAAGGCAACAATGGGCACTCTTGCCTACAATATCTGGCAGGAGGAAGGTGGGGAGCAGGATGTGGCTATCAGGAGCAGGAGTGAGGGACAAGGACGGGCTTTTAGGGAAGAATGGGAAGGACCGGCTGACAGCCAGCTCCCTTCACTCACCTCTGCTCTCATCACCGAACTGCAGGTATGGGATAACGATTTTATCAGCTGGGACCCAAAGGAGTGCATCAGCATCAGTAAACTCAGCATATCAGCCGAAAACCTGTGGATCCCCGACATCTTCATCATCGAAGCGTGCGTATGCGGGCAGGGCAAGTGAGCATGAGGGCCCCAGCCCAGAACAGCCCAGGCTCAGCAAGGGGACAGGACCACAGAGAGATTCAGAGAGGAGCCAGGTTTCAATGTATGATTCTCCACACACACACACACATACACACACCACAGAAGCAGAAGAGAAGAGAGACAGAGACACAGAGACACAGGGAGAGACAGAGACATGAGAGAAGGAGCCCCAGAAGGGAGCACAGCACGGGATGATTGGGAAGGAAGACAGGTGCTGATTCAGGTCCCTGCACCCCCACTCCCCTGTCCCCAGCAGCATGGACATACACCGCGCCCCTTCTGGCCTCAGGGCCTACGTCAACAGCAGAGGTCGGATAAAGTATGATGCGCCAGCGCGGGTGACCAGCATCTGCAACCTGGACATATTCTACTTCCCTTTCGACCAGCAGAACTGCTCCTTCACCTTCAGCTCCTTCCTCTACACAGGTGGGTGTGTCGGCCTCGGGTGCCTCTGTAAGGTTTGGGGAACAAGATTCCCATGGCACAGGTATAACTGGCAAAGGGGGGAGGTCAATGCTTCTTGTGCCCCAAGGATGGTTTGGTGGCTGACAGCACCTGCCTCACGAGTGTCAGGCCTCCAGGACAATCCCTGTGCCGACACACGTGTTGAGCATGAGACAGGCATCTCTGTTGTTTGAGCCTAGAGGCTTCACGGCTGGAGATTTCCCCTGGCCTTATGGCCACAAATTATTTCCGGCCATACTTCAGGTGTGTGTGAGCACCACAACTAAAGGGTGTGAACCCCTGGCCAGCACAGCAATTGAAAAAAATAATAAGATGATAGCCAGAAAATATCTCCTCCCACCAACCCGCGTGCAAGTCCCACAACAAAAACAACATAAGCCAAGCACTGTTGCTGAGTGTGTGAGCCCCATGGCAGGGATGCTGTGACCCTCGATCACGGCAGCCACAGCTATGACCATCACAAAAGGACAAAGGTGAGTATATGAGTGGAAAGAGACCAGTACTTTGCAATTCTGGCTACCCATGCGGGTATTTTTGTTTGGGGATGGTTTGGGGGCCACACCCTGCTGTGTTCAAGGTTTACTCCTGGCTCTGCACTCAATGTTGACTTTGGGAGGGGCTCAGGGACCAGACAGGGACCTGGACAATGAACCCAGGTCAGCTGCAAGCAAGGCATGAGCCCTACCTGCCATACTCCAGCCCATAAAGTTTCCTGTTTTAGGTTTCAACATTTAGGTCTCCCCTCTCTGTTCCCTTTTTTGTGGTGATGAGCGGACCCCACACATCTGGTTATGGTGTGCACACACCTGGCCTCAATGCTTCCCAGGGACTGCACTTTAGTTGTAGTACTTGCGGGGTCACACTCAGTCGTGTTGCTTTTCACATATGCTGCTAGGGATCACTTTACTGACTCTAGTACTCACACATCTTAGTTGTGGTGCTCACAGGGGCCAGCTTCCCCCCAGACCATACTCAGTGCCAGAGATTGAACCGGTGTCACCCAAAAGGCAAGCGCCTTAATCCCTGTGCTATCTCTCCAGGCCCCCCAGTTTGATTTTGCGATTTCCCCAGAGAGGCTGATGTGCAGGGTGAGGAGCTGTTCTCTTAGGGGCTAAGGATATAGCTCAGTGGTTGAGTCCGTGGTTGCTTTGCACGGATAAGGCCCTGGCTTCAATTCCTGACACCACAAATAAATAAATAAACAAAACCTTACTACTTTAATTCTTTCAAGCAAACCAGTGCCTGCTATGGCAGTGCATACACTAACATTGTAATGATACAGAGATTAACATGGCCCCTGACATGTAAAAAATTAATAATTTAATGAATAAAAGAAATGAAACAAGCATGAGTTTTAGTACAGGCGTTAATGTGCTTGCCTTGCATGCAACTAATGCAGATTCAATTACTTGCACCAAATGTGGTTCCCAAGCACCATCAGGAGTGATCCCCGGGTACATCCAGGTATGGACCAAAGCCCACCAAAAGTAAACTAAACTAAAACAGCAACCTAAGGCTTAGCCTCTTGAAAGACCCCTGCACCTGAGGAGACCCATTGCTCAGAGCTGTTGCTGACCTATCATCCCTAGTTCAGGCCTTTAAACATTCATAGCTCGCCCCCAAGGTCAGTAACTCCACGGAATGGATGCCACCCAGTGTCCTGTGGCAGATAACAGACATGTGTGTTCTTTTTTTTTTTTTGACGAATTTGCAATTTGGCTTTATTAATTTGACTTTTTTGTTTAGTTTTAACCTGAACTTTTATACTGACTATGTAGATATTTGCTTTTTGTTTCCTATCTTTTTTTTAATACAGTGACTTTTTATTTACAAATTTTTGTGCTTGGGTTTTGATTATACAATGATCAAATACCCATCCCTCCACCAGTGCCCATTTCCCAC
>JAOXYA010046829.1:0-12368 GCA_028565675.1 Sorex palustris | reverse complement strand
TTGGCATATCGAATACATCACGGGTGGCTTGCCAGGCTCTGCCGTGTGGGCGAGATACTCTCGGTAGCTTGCCGGGCCCTCCGAGAGGGGCGGAAAAATCAAACTCGGGTCGGCCATGTTGGCTGTGTGTAAGGCAAATGTCCTACCGCTGTGCTATCGCACCAGCACAAGCAACTGAAAACAATGATAAAAAAATTGGACTATATTAAACTAAGAAAATTCTGCACCTCAAAAGATACAGTCACAAAAATACAGAGAGAGAGAGAGCCCTTAGTATGGGAAAAATTATTCACCCAATATCCATCAGAAAGGGAGTTAATATCCAGGATATACAAGACAGTGGTAGAACTTGAGCACTGTTCATCAATTTGCTAGAGCAGGAATCAGTAATGTCTCCATTGTGAGACTTGTTACTGTTTTTGGCATATAAATATGCCATGGGCACTTTGGCAAGCTCTACTGTGTAGGTGGGATACTCTCAGTAGCTTGCTGGGCTCTCCAAGAGGGACGGAGGAATCGAACCCTGGTCGGCCGCATGATAGGCAAACGCCCCATTCACTGTGCTATTGCTCCAGCTCAGGTAGAACATTACAAGGAAAAAACATCCAACTCTATCAAAAATGAAGAGAAGAAATGAACAGAAACTTCCTCAGACAAATGGCCAAAAGGCACATGAAATAATGCTCTACATCACTAATCATCAGGGAGATGCAAATCAAAACAACAATGAAATGGGTTCTTTTTATCTGAATTCAAAGACAGAAGACAGCTTAACTGTCGTGCATAAGAAATAATGATTTACTTCATTTTCTGCCAATGTCCAGTGCATGAATTGATATTTGCATTAAAAGCCCAGGTGGAGCCATGAGTGAGTGAAGTTAAATGCGATTTGGGGGCATATTGGAAATGCCTACGAGTAGCTACTGCATTACAGATCATCTGCTTTACCTGTTGAGGACTGAGTACCTTTTTCTTGGATCTCATTTCTTGAAATGAGAGATGAAATTAAATGTCTGACCAGGGTATCTTGAGAAGATATTTTTATCAAAATGAAGGACTCAAACAAGAAGGAAAGAGAAAAACTAAAGTTCTGATATTTTGGTATAATGATTAGACATTAAAATTTTTTCAAATCAGTTTATCATTTTAAACAACTTCATACTTGTCAGCAGCATATGGAGCCATTGTCAGACAAGCAAGGAAAATGTAAACAAACAGTCCTGAAGCTTTAGCCCTGTTTTGCTAACATAACCCTTTGGGATGCAATTTGAAACTTAAGAGTTGATTAGGAAAAATTCATCTTTGGTTCTGAGGCAGAGATTTGATATGCTTCAGTTCACTTCCACTGTCATAATTCACTTCTGATACTCTGAAGGACACTTCATCTAGTCATATGAACTGAAAACTGAAAATTTCTTTTGCAAGGCACTGCTCAAAAACTGAATGAGGGTCAGAGAGGCAGTAACCAAAGGCCAGAGTTTCAGCAGGAGCAACTCCTAAGTCCTGTTCAGGAGTGATGCTCGAGTGCTCAGGTATATAGGTCATATATTGGGTATGCTTTCCTGGGATATGTATAGCTCATACATGAATGGGGCATGAGCATGTTAGCCTTTGAGAAGGAAGGGGAAACACCACAAAAATGCACAGCCACCTGTACAGGTGCCCTTCCCAAGCCCAGAAGTGACAGCCACCATTGGTCATCCACTCGGAAACAAAGGAGGATACAGGGAGCTGACACACCACCAACAAAGATTTTCAGGTCAAGGTGAGACACTTTTGTGTGAGAGACCCAAGGGCTCTCTCCATGCTGGCCTCTGAGCTCTGGGGACTCAAAGACAAAATAGGCTGACATTTGAAAGAAGCGGACAGCTTGAATTAATGAAACATGAATGAAATCACAGCAGGTTTCACAGTGGATATTTGGGCTCTCCATGGGAAACCAAGTCATAAAAATTGCATTGAAGAGAGGCCAAGAGAGAGTGAAATGTTTTAAAGAGGAATATTTTGAAAATGTGCCTTCACTACAATAGCTGGATAATAAATAGGGCAGTTGGTTGTATGTGTTGTTCAAATGCAGATTGTGTGTGAATTTGCTTGCAGTTGTCATCCCTGGGGAAAGCAAATTGGGAGTTATTATTCAAACTAGTGGTTCTCAAACTTTTAAATAAAAATATATAACTTACCCTAAAAATAATTTTACATTCTACTGTAGTAATTCTCTTTATTTTTCTCTCTTAAGTCCCACAGTTTAATGAGAACTTCACGAGCCAATACTGCCCTTATGCATTGAAATATTTTCTATCCTATCCTACTGTGTTTCAATCTGATATTTTATCAATTTATCGAAATGCTGCTATCCATTACTTTGTCAATTGATTTCAAACATATTTTCTTGTTCATTAACATTTTGAGGACACCATTTGAAAGTCATAGTCTTGAGTAGCATACGTGTATATATTGAGTAGCATACATTTGTGCAAAAATAAAATGCACCTTTAGAGGGCATTTTTTTTTGCTTTTTGGGTCACACCTGGCGGTGCACAGGGGTTACTCCTGGGTCATGCACTCAGTAATTACTCCTGGCAGTGCTCAGGGGAGTATATGAGATGCTGGGAATCAAACTTAGGTCGGCTGCGTGCAAGGCAAACACCCTACCCGCTGTGCTACCACTCCAGCTCCCTTAAGAGGACTTTGTGCATTATACAGGAAGTGCTCTGGGACTATTTCTGGCTCTGTGCTCATGAGGGACCCAATAGTGCACAAGGGAACATATGTAATACTGGTGATTTGAACTGAGGTCTGTTACATGAAAGCAAGTGCCTTATGTATTTATTTGCTCTCTCTCTCTCTTTCTGTCTCTCTCTCTTTCTCTCTTTTGTGAGACCACACACTTTTTCTCTCTCCCTAGCCCTAAAATGCTTTTGGTGAACTGTACTTCAAAGGTTAGAAACTACATCTCCATCTCCTGCCGTCATCCTCCAGGAATAGGAGGCCCATCTTCTTTCCATGAAGAGGGGATGTTACCTGGGGGGCAGGGGGAGGGGTCGTCATGAGGTAGAGAGCAAGGAAAAAGCTCCCACCAGCAAATGTCTTATTTATTCATTTCATTTTAAGAGATCATCATCAGGTAGTGAGTCAACTTTTCCATTCAAACCATCCTTGAAAGATCTGAAAGCTTCAGTAAACTCCACCCACAGGCAAAATCTGGCCTGCTGCCCATTTTTGGTGTATAAAGTTTCACTGGATCCTAGCCAAGCCATGGTTTCACCTATTATCTGTGGTTGCTTTCATGCTGCAACAGTAGGGTGGAATAGTTTCAGAGTCACTGAAGCTGAAAAACTGGAAATATGTGCTGTTTGCCCTTTAGAGAAGAATTGTTGCCCCTCCCTCGGCGCCTCAGGATGTTTGCCTGGAAACCACGCACAGATGTATCTCTTCTCTCTAATTCTGTTCTTGATTAATTAGCCCTGAATAACAATTTTGTGGTGCTTGGGGGCCATGGTAGATTGAATTCTCCTCCCCAATTTCCACTTTCCTGTTGATTTTTGGGGGCCAGCTTTCCCCATCAAATCTACTGCTTGTACTGCAGTTTGGTGACCTGAAAGTAGACTCTGAGACACAGTTTGAATTGCAACCCCCTACCCCTGCTAAAAACCAACAACAAAAACTCTCATTGAAAAAAAGGATGAATAAGCAAGATGGGGCAGAATAAAGAATTGTGGCGCAGTGTGGCTTGATCCAGCCCCTGTGAGCTTGCAGGCAGGAGCAGTGCTGACTGAATTGCTGTTTTCTGTTGCTTATTTCTGTGCCTGCCTTGTTATCACCTGGATGCTGGTGGCCCTTGGGCAGGAAAGGCCACAGGTAAGGTCTGTACACTCTTAGAAACAAGTTCCCCCATGTTCTGGTATACCTGTCTTTTTCAGGGGAAATGCAGCAGGACATCCCTTTTTCAGGGGAAGCAGAGAAGAGCATCTATGCAATTACAGAGCTTGTGGCTGCAGTAGGTCCTGGGTATCTCCTCCACTCTACTTCAGAGTCACCCTCACCCTCACCTTCATTGGTGGCGTGACCCACACTCTCACTCCTGTGGTGTCTAAGGTCCAGCTTATCACAGTCCTCATGGTCTCATAATTCTTGTACCCACAAGTTCTTCCTCTTGGTAAGGCAGTACCATATCAAGATCTTTGATTTATTATCCTGTGTCCTGGAATATATGTTGTTTCTGAGCTGTGTCTACAGCAGGCTCTTCCCATCCTGTGTCAAACTGACCTCTGGAAGCAAGGCCAGTTTGTAGGCAGTGGGTCTCAAGATCTTGAGAACAGTTTCTTATATCTTTACTGCAGCCTGGTTCACTTGACTCAAAGCTTACCACGTGGTTTCTCATGCTGAATCTAATGTTACATGAACTCTGGATGGCACGGGCCCTTCTACGATGAATAGCACTCAATACATGTCAACATACCACTGAGAAGACATAATAAATCATGTGATATTGGGCATCAATTTTGTTCTTTTTTGCTGATAGGTCAGATGTTCAGCAGTTGTTGTGGATCAGTTGGGCTTTCTGCTGCTGGGCATTTAGTAACTTATGTTACAGCAGCTTTGGAGTGACTGCTGAGAGTTATTTTGTCTCCTTTGTGGTTTCAAACCTCATGCAAGGTGCCTGTTCTTGGGAGTCACTTGGCAAATGTGGCACAGAGATCTTTGCATTATGCCCACCTGCTTCTTAGTGCTTTTATAGTCATGCCACCATGCACCTCCTAAGAAACAGCACCAGAGACATAAATAAATCTAGGTGATGTAGAGCTGTCCCTTGTTTCCCTGTAGAGTTGCAAAAGAAGTTAACATGGGAGCTCTTCTAGACAGAATCCATATGAAATATAGTGAAACTGAGTGTTTTACATCAGATTGTAAGTAGTAGAAGATCATATTCAGCTGGTGAGAGGCTATTTAATTGCCTTGACTTTGAGGAGTGACTTTAAAATGTGGTTTGCGGGATGTGCAGTAGGGATGTTCTACTTTGGTGCTATTGTCATTTGGGGCTGGGTAACTCTTTGCTGTGTGCAGTTATGAGCTGAATGTTTGTGCACTTCTCAAATTAGTATGTTGAAATCTTAACAATCCAATGTGATAGTGTTTAGAAATAGGGAATTTGGGAGCTTCTGAGGGTTAGAGGAGAACCTGAGCATGTGACACTCACGATGGGATTAGTATTCTTAGAAGAGGACTGTCTTCAAATTTGCCAATACATCTCTGTGGGGAGAGTGAAATTATCCAGTTGGAACTACTTGAGTGCAGAACAGGGATGCATGCTAAAGTTTAGTTACATGAGTTCTTCAAGGAATAAATAAGGGGGGGGGTTCATTTGGAGAACTGACTCTGCTATGATGACTTCTGGAATTCTGTTTTGTGGCACTGTCACCACCTGTAGAGAGTTTGAGAAGAAATAATGTCTGGGAATGAGAAAGGAGACACAACAAAACAAAGTGCTCAGGCATGGATCCTATAGCGTTCAACACCACTTTGAAGGTGTGGAGTCCAGTAGTGAAGGACTGACCACTTCCCAAAATAGATAAAATCATACTAAAATATCCAGAATCCGCTGCTTCTTCTTCTTGACTTTGGCATGTGAGCTAATGTCAATTGAGAGTCTTGAGAGAAGCTGTTACTATTATAACCTCAAAGAACAAAGATTAGGGATTGGTAGATGGCTTCATGGCTGAAATGTTTGCCTTGAAAGTATGAGGCTTCAAGTCCCATGCCTAATGCCTCTGTTGTTTGAATGTGGCAGCTCTACTATTTGCGACTCCAGATGCTGCAGGCAATTTCTGAATACACTGTGGCTAAGTGTGGGTGAATCCACAACTAATGCGTGAGCAACAGTTCCAGAACTGTGATCCCTTGTCATGTCCATGTGTACAAGACCATGACTAAAAGAACGAGATCCCCCAGGAGAACCCCAACAAAATGTGTGTCTACTCCCCCATTGCAACAACATCCAAGAGGGAAGGGAAGGAGTAAGAAATGAAGATTACCGAGAGTGAGAGTCTTCTCCTCAAGCAATTCCCTTTTTAAATTTTTTATAAAAAAATTGGGGGGTCACACCCAGCAATGCACAGGGCTTACTCCTGGCTCATGCACTCAGAAATTACTCCTGGTGGTGCTAGGGAGGACCGTATGGGATGCTAGAAATCTAACCTGGGTCAGCCATGTGCAAGGCAAATGCCCTACCTGCTGTGTTATTGCTCCAGTACCCCCCCTTTTTATTTTTAATGGGAGAAACCTATTTTCAGACAGGTCAAAGACATAAAGGCAGGGTTTTGTCATATGAAATCATCCTTTACTCATTCTCATTCAAAACCCTCCTTTGTCCCTCATTCTTCAGGCCCTGCCACATGTCAAGATACAAGTCCTCCATTTGTTTATTTCAGAGTTTCTAGTTACTTTAACTCCGTCAGACATATTAATTAAATATTGTCACTTTTTCCTATTAACCTGTCTTTGATTTTATCCTGTACAGACTAGGCCTTAGCTCCTCCCTTCCCTCAGTCTACTGCCAGGCTGGGTGGCAATGAAACAAAGTTTAGTGTCATTAATTACCTGGTTTCTTCCCAAAGCTTCAGAGATGTCTTGATTCTGCCAGTGTTATTCCCATGGAAAATTCTGACAAATGGAATTTGGAGAAACTCTTTTTAGATGTTGGATGAAAGGAGTGTTGAGATTTGAACCAAAATCAGAGGGAAGACTCTGATTAATTGTCCTTAGGCTACCTGGGACTTTGAGATGCAGAGACAGAAAATATTCCATAGAAATATCCTAAGAAATCATTTCCATGTGAGGTGGTTTGGATCAGTGATCTTTCCAAGAAAGAGATGATGTGTCTCTTTCCAATTGAGCTTTCCCCCCAAGTAGACACAGCCACTCTAATGTTTTATGACTTCCCTCAGGTTATTAGCTTTTCTAATTTATTTTATCATCCATAGTCCATGTATAACTATAAAAGATATTTTTTTAATTATTTGTAAGCTTTTAAAATCAGAATGCTTGTTCTTCTAAATTTGAATGGCAAATGTATAATGAGCAATATCTGTCGTTTTAATTTTTTTTACATCATTGTGTTGCAATATTATAAAACTAAAGTGCTTCCATACCTCTCTGTGTGTCCTTGGCATCATTTCCACCACCCGAAAGTCCTACTTCTCATTCCATCCTCCTTCCCTTCCTCTTCCCTTGAGTAAACACCATAATTTTCACTGAGTCTGGGAGTTTGTTTTGCTGATTTTGCAAGTTCATTTGCCTTAGTTAGTCATATTCAGTTATTTATATATAGAAAAGCCATCCAACAATCATTTCCTTACTTCTTTCATTCAGCATAATACCTCAAACTTCATCCACTTACCTTCCCCCATGCACTATTTTATCTTTTAAATGACATAAAGGTGCTCCTTTGAGAATATTTGCCATACCAT
Organism: Sorex palustris; assembly: GCA_028565675.1. NCBI lineage: Eukaryota > Metazoa > Chordata > Mammalia > Eulipotyphla > Soricidae > Sorex > Sorex palustris. The sequence goes on along the minus strand of JAOXYA010046829.1, from coordinate 4,899 downwards.
ATTTATATGATTAACTGTTGGTAGGCATTTAGGTTGATTGCTGCTATGAACATAGGGGTGTAATTTTCCTTTTTGAGTTCATTTGTTATATTTTTTGGATAAATGCCTTTGAGTGGAATTATGGAATTATAAAATTCCACTTAAAGGAATCAGTATGGAATTTACATTTTACTTTTAAAGAATCACCATACTATTATCCATAGAGACTACACCAATTCCTAATTCCATCAGGTTTTGGTTTTAAGCATGATCTCTGTTCCTTCTAGTCATTTCTGGAAACATTAGAAATAAAAAGTCACATTCTGGGTTTATAGAGGGAAAGTCACCACATAAAATATTACATAATATTGTTAGAGACCCCATAAAAGAGATGGATAACTGAATCTGGATTCACCTTCTCCCAGGCACTGAAAATGGATATTTGGAGCTGACTACCTACTACCTTCCTTCACTTGACAGTCCTAGTTACAAATGTTGAGTCTGTACGTGGCTGAGAACTTCATTTAACTGGCTCTCTTTTTTGCTCCTGACCCTTTGGAACCATCAGCTTTTAAATTTTTCTCAATAACCATGTCTTATCTGAGTCCCTCTCTAACACGGACATCCATACTATATACTAATACCAGTGGACTCATGCCCTGTCCCTTGTGTTTGTTGTTGTTGTTCTCAATACCAATTTTTAATGTAACCTCCACATCCAATCAAGTCCTCCAAAGATGTTTGGTTCCATGTTCTTTCAGCACCCCCCCTTAAGATCTGGTCTTTTTAGTTCTGATCTGTTAGTGAGTAGCTCGCTGAATAATAGTTGTGAGCTAGGCAGCCTCCTACTTGATGATTTTTTAGCTTCTCTTGCTCCTTGGGGTCTTTAACTAATACAGAACTTCTGTTATACCATGTTCTGTGATCTTGTTTATTTTCTCCAGGGCTTCTGCTGTGACTTGCCTAATGTGTGTTCATCCAAGCCCCTTTATTTGTCTTTGTTACTTCCTCCTCAGTCATGTCATTGAGTCTGACCAATGTAAGCAAAGTGAGATTAGTTGGCTTAAAACTTAAAAATGATAAACTTCCTAAATCTTTGCAATTTCCCCTCCTTCTCTCTCTTGCTGATTAGGTACATAGAATCCAGTTGTTAAGCCTTACTTGAAAAGATGGAAACAAAGATGGAAGGAGCGAGGGTCCAAGGTCTCTGAGTAACTGAGTTCATACACACCAACTTGACCCACTTCTGTGTTAAGCAGAATTGTTTTCTCACCCACACAGGAAACACAGAAACTTTTGTTGGGTCAAGTCTTTAATATCTGGAGGATGTTTGTAACAACACTTTGTCTACCATGATTCATGCTTGTCACTCTCCAATGCCACCAGAAACTGATGAAAACCTTTGGTTTTCACCTGCAGGCCCTGCACTCAGTTCCCTGGCATTTCCAGGGGCTAAGGAAGTTCTGTTCCCTGGGAACTTCTCTCCACATGACCAATTTCATGTTTGTTCATAGGTGAGAGCTCTCCCCTTCTTAATTTTTTTTCTGGGAATCTTTATGCTGTTAACCTAAAAATTCAAAAGGCTATTTAAAAAGCAGAGAGCTTTTGGGATCAAAGAATTACAATTTGTGGTACATAGACTCAAGTAGAAAATCTGGAGTATTTCCCACAAAGGAACAAAATCAAGGGGTTTTACAGGAGGAGGTGAGGAAAATGAACAAGTGGTTAAAGAACAGTTCATTAGTATTAAGAGTTTATTCTAAGTTATGTATATCTCATTACTGATTTTCTAGAAAGAATGAAAAGGGTGTTGACTGATACTAATCACCAATTCTATCTGCTTGTTTCTCAAACAATTGTTTGCTTAATGGTTTCTTAGAAGGATTGTTTTTGACCCATTTCAAAGGTCTTTGGCAAAATTTTTGTGAGATAGGCAATACAGTTTTTCTGTAATGGCTCTCAGGCACTATTTAAAGATGGCTTCAGAGATGTCAACTTTTCAAAATACCAGTAACATTAGAAACATAGACATGTGTGTGTGTGTGGGGGGGGGCACATGATACATGCATTAGGTGGCCAAGAACAGTCTCCTTGGCCTTCCCAACAGAGGATCCAAACGACGGGGTACTCACAGATAGATGATCAAAGTGGTTCATTTAATGCAGAACTGCTAGCATACTTATAGAACATCTGAAGGGGTTTGAGATACAGGATTGCATGTAGGTATGATTGGTCATTTAAAGAGATAAACCATTTTGGTGGAGGCAATTCTCTTGGGATTAACTTAAGGGAATACTCTGACTTCCAGGTCCATCTATATTGATTTTCTCTGTTCCTTTAGTTGTACATATTAAACAATTAAGTTTACTTCTTATTAATATCTGCAGCTATTTGGATGAATACAGTAAGAGATATAGATTCCAAAACTTAGTTCTCTGGACTCCAAAGGTCAGCAAGGCTTTTATTAAGTCCTCAGGCAGGTACCGCCTGTCCTTCCCCATGGGCTTGCATCAAGATCATGCTTTTATGCTTTCTATACTGCCCCAATTGGATGCCAGGGTAGCTTCTTCACTCACCCTGGGTCCATCCTAGTTCCATAGTGGAACCTTTCTTTGTGGGGTGTTAGGAACTATGGCAACTGAAATCTGAGTCAAGTAATTATGATGGATGCCTAGAGTCAATCAACTCCCAAATATTAGGAGCGTAGAATTAATAGTCTTTCTGTGTTCAAGCAAAGAACATTGATCCATAGTAAAATATGAAAAGAATATAGGGGAAATAGAAAAGCAAATAATTCACTATAAATACAAAATCCAGAATCACCAGAAGTTTTTATTTTTAAATAACCAAGACTGACTTGGGGAATGTAACAACAAGAGGTAAAACACAAAGGAAAGGTTAAAGATAAACTCAGGGAATTAGGGGTGCTTGCAAGAGTACTTTAAGCTTCTTGGGGGGGAGGGAGGAAAATGGTGATCCACTGATAAAGGCTTAAACACTTAGGGTTTAATATCCAACACATATGTATTACAATAATTTCCCTCTAATATAGATCTTGCTCCCTGTGTTCTAATGCTGCTATGGTTCCAGCTTGCCTGATGCTTCCTTATATTATTTTATTTTGCTTTGTTTTGGGGCCACACCCTGTGGTGCTCAGGCCTTATTTCTGGTTCTGTGCTCAGGGATCACTCCTGGCATACTTAAAGGAACCATTTGGGGGTGCTGGGGATTCAGCCTGGGTTACCTGTGTGCAAGACAAGGTCCCCATGTGCTGTGCTATTGCTCTGACCCAGGATTCTTGGGTGTCCTTCCAACTGTGGGCCACTCTCCAAACCCTGACTGCCTGGGAATAAGCTCTAAGTTTCAGCTCATACTTTGCCTAGGCATCCCCAGAATGATTATGTTTGTAATTCACTTACTTATTGTCTTCTATGTAATTCACCTTCTATGAGGGTTTGTGTGTGTGTGTATATGTGTGTGTGCATGCACATGTGTGTATGTTCAGACACATATCAACTCTCAGAGATCGGTAATTACTCCTCTTACAGGTCATCTCAACCCTAAGAGGCAGAAAAATACTAAATAATTCTACAGAAGGGGTTTGTGTTCAGGTGGACGCATGTCCTGAGTTTGTTTATGTCCATCTGCAGGCATGTTCTACATGTGTTTGTGTCCATGTGGAGGCATGTCCTGAGTGTGTTATGAGTGGAATGCCTAGAAGGTTGCTGGGGTGTTCATACTTGGAGTCCCTTTGGCTGCTGTGAACTCCCACATTTATTACGTCCCAGTTTTATTACAAGCTCAATTCCTTAAATATGATTTCTTTGGCTCCTTGAGTCAATCATTATTATTATTATTATTTTGCTAAAACTCACTGACCTTGAGTTATTGTGCTCTGCATGGAAAAACCACACAACTGAGGTATCAGCCTTGTCTTCAAGGCATATACTATCAAGTAGTAAGGAAATAGACATGTGCACCAGAATCTGGTCTAATGTGGATTGTAGAAAATTTAACACTAAAATTTCAAATCAGGTACTATGAAAAAAGACCAGTAGTTCAGAATGCATAATAGGGTCTCGAGATATTCTTTCTAATTCACAGTTAAATTCTCTCTAAGGATTCAGCACGATTGACCATATCCACATGATAACCAAGCTCATTGAGTTTTCTTGGGAGTTCGAGATGCCGCTTTGTCTAACATTCATTGATTTAAAGAAGGCCTTTGATTCTGTTGAGACTGAAGATGTCATTGAAGCCCTAGCCAAACAGGGCATTCAGACTCAATACATCAGGATCCTCCATGAACTGTATTATGGATTCACTACTAGGATCTCATTCTACAAGGAAGTGATCATCCATGTAAAGAGAGGGGTTCGGCAAGGTGATATCATTTCACCGAAATTCTTCAGTGCCACCCTCGAGAATGTCATGTGATGACTGGAATGGGAAGGATTGGGAGTGAAGATAGATGGACGGCAACTTTACCACCTCTGCTTCACTGATGACATTGTTCTAATAACACCAAACATTAGCCAAGTGGCACAAATGCTGACCAATTTTGACCGTAAGTGTGGAAAGGTTGGACTACAGCAGAAGCTCACGAAGACAATGTTTATGAGAAATGGTCTTGTTCCTGATGTTCCATTCGCTCTCAACGGAACAAACATCTCCGAATGCAACAGGTATGTGTACCTAGGTTGAGAAGTCAACGTGATGAATGAACTGACACCTGAATTGTGCAGGAGGAAGAGAGCGGCTTGGAACACCTTCAAGAGTGTCAAAGAAACAGCTAAGAGGATAAAGAACCTCCGGCTCTGGGCAAATCTCTTTGATTCCACTGTTCTTCCTGCATTAACATACACCTCAGAGACCTGGGCCCTACAAAAACAGGATGAGAACGCTATTCAGGTCTCCCAA
>JAOXYA010046820.1:0-12369 GCA_028565675.1 Sorex palustris | reverse complement strand
CATTCCACTATGTAGGTATAAAACGGTTTCTTTACACACTCACCTGTCTCTGGGTATTTGTGTTGTTTCATAGCCTGGCTCCTTCAATGAACATAGGAGTGCATATATCTTTTCAAATTAGTACCCTTAAGTTCTTGGGATTAATATTAGGAGTGAAATTCCTGGGCTCTATAGTATACTTATTTTTAATATTTTAAGAAATCACCATATTATTTTAAATAATGGCTTAACCAGTTTACATTCTCACCAATAGTGAATAAGGGTTCCTTTTCACCATATCACCAACAGCAATTGTTTCTGGGCATTTTTATATAAGATTCTTTTGTATATGTGAGGTAGTATCTATTTTTCATTTTTATTTGCATCACTCTCATAATAAGTAATAATGAGCATTTTTTTATACCTACTGGCCATCTGTATGTAGTGGTCTACTAAGAACAACTATACTATTAAGTTAGAAAACAGAATAAATGCTGAATTTTTCAGATATGTTTTCATAACCTTCCAAGACAGAATAAGAGGAAAGTAGAAAAGCTAAACACACTAATTAGAAGCAAGAAATTGAAACATCAATCAAGTGTCAAGCCCCACAACCCCCCTAAAAAAAAACAGAACAAGATGGTTTTACTAATGAGTTTTGCAAATCTTCAGAGATGACCAGCTGCCTATCTTTCTTAATCAATACCAAATCTTTAAAAGTAGGGAGCTGGTGAGCTGGGCCATACTAAGTGGGTAGAGCATTTGCCTTGCACATGGCTGACCTAAACCCAATCCCTGGAACCCCCTTTGGTCCCCGAGCCCACCGGGAATGGTCTCCGAGCAAAGAGCAGGAGTAAGTCGTGAGCACCACCAGGTACAGCCACCACCCTCAAAGCAATACAGGGGCTGAAGAGATAGTACAATGAGTAAGGCGCTTGCTTTGATGTAACTGACCCAGCATCCCAAATAGTCCCCTAAGCACCACCAGTGATACTTCCTAGGTGCAGATTCAGGAATAAACCCTGAACATAGCTGGGTGTGTCCCAATAATAACAACAACAAAATCAGAAAACAGCTTTCTTTAAAAAGTTTTTTTGAACTAAAGGTTATGATACCCCCAGGTCCCAATTGTCTTCTGAGTTTCCTACCCTGCTGTACCATCCCAATTTTTGAAACATTTTATTTTATCATAGGAAGAAACTATGTTATGTGTGTGCAATGTATCTATGTATTATATTTCTAATTTCTCTTTTACTTACCACCAAATTTGAAATTAAAAAAAGCAAATTCAAACCATGAGCTGTTTGTTATGAAAGCGGGAACCATATGGGAAACATAACTCTTCTCTTCTGAAACTTAGCTAAAAGAGATGACATACTCAACAAGAAAATAATAGACACACTAATAGCCACCATGCAATCTTGTTTTATCAAATGGTTAACTGAGTGACTCAAACATTTTTCTGAGAATTTACATAATTCCTACAGGAAAAGATCGAGGAAGAACTTAAAGCATGAGAGAATTGAAGTCAAATTCTGAAACATGAATTTATTGGGAGAAAATAAGAGAAGTCAGGTGAGCAACACTAGCAGGAAATTTTCAGAAAAAGTGGTCCAAAAACTGGAGGTTCAGCAGATAACAACGTCCTAAAGTTTGCTACAGCAGAGCAGAAAAATATCACACATCCCTCCAACGGAAGTGGGATATGCTTATGTGGAGATTACTAGGTACAGGACTTGACTGTGCATTTATCCTTGTAGTCCAGGTGTAATGAAGTTGCATAGATAATTGACTTCTAGCAACTGATTATGGTAAAATACAATACTGGTTGAGAATTCTAAGACCATTAGCTCTTAAGAAAACCAAATATTACTGATTATTAATGTCTACTACAAGGAAGAAGAAAAAAGTGATCTTCATGCTTTATATCTCCCATTCAGGCAACACATACAGTGGAGGTCAAGGAAAATATTTGAGGCAAAGAGAAACACGATAAAAGAAATGCTTTACAAAAGCTTAATTTGGCAACAGATCATAGAAAGGACTATAGAGAGAGGAGGCAAGAAAACCACTTTGGAGGATTTTACTGAGCATAGACAGCCACCACAAAAGAAGGAAAAATTAAAGAGATTGGAGAGAACAATCAATATACTTAGCATGACTTCTAAAGTACCTTTAAACTCAGTTAGGGCATTTTTAATAGACTATTTTTTAGAACTGCATATATTGCAGCAATATTGAGTAGGATCTTACAAAGATTTCCCATACACTTCCTGCTCCCACTTTCATAAGCCTCCCCCAACAGAAAGGAAAAAAATATATACAATCAATTAGCCTACACTGACACAGTGCAATCAACTAAAACCGTAGTTTACATTAGGAGTCACTCTGAAAGCTTTAAATTCTATGGATTTGGGTTACATAAATGACATATAGCCATCATTATATTATAATAAATAGTTTGTTTTGTTTTGTGTTTCATTTTGTTTTGTTTTTGTTTGTAAACATACGGAAAAGTGCTTGGGGCTTACTCTAGCTCTGTATTCAGGTATCACTTCTAGAAAGACACAGGGGGCATACTGAGTGCCAGGGATCAAATCCAGGTCAAGCATGTACAAGGCAAAAAGCTTACCCACTGTACTCTCTCTGGTGCCCACCATGAAGTTTTATTTCCCTGATCTTTGCATAATTTTTTCTTTTCCAGAATTCTGTAAAAATTAAGTAATGTACTATATGGATTATCAGTTGGCTTCTTTATTTAGCAATATGCATTTAATTTTCCTTCATTGGAATGAGTTTAGTAGATTCTTTCATTTTAGTGCCACCTACATATAAGGAATTTGTAATGGAATACATCCACTTGTCCAGAACAGAGGTTCCTAAACATATTTAACCTCAGCACTACCTTTTTAAGAAAAAAAATTACTCAGCACCACCTAATACCTGAAAATCTACCTTCTTCCAGGGAACCAAAAAATACCCCTCAAATGCACCCAATACTGCTTTCACTTCTGGGGTCTTTCCAGTGTCCTTCCTACTCAGGGGACATGTCCCTAAAGGGGACTTAAGGAAACACTGGTCTAGAGATAACACAGTTTATCCATTCACCTGCTAAAAGATATTTTCTTTGCTCCCATGTTTGGGGCAATTATGAACAAGAATACTATATAAACATTCATGTGCAAGTTTCTGCACAGATGTATGCAGATGAAATGTTTAACTTCTCAGAGGTTAATTACCAAGTAACATGATGGCTGTTTCTTATGATGAGTATGTTCATTTTATAAGAAATCAACAAACCATCTTCTGCCAGGAACTGAGAAATAGTACAGTTTGCCTTGCACACAACCCCAGCACCCTGTATGGATGGTCCTTCAAGACACCACCAGGAGTGATCTGGAATGCAGAGTTAGGAGTAAGCCCAGAGCACCAGAGGTTGTGGCCCCCAAACAAACAAAATGAAAACCAAAGTGACTCCACCATTTTGCATTCTCACCAGCAAAGAATTATAGTTCCTATTGTTCTATATCCTTGCCCACAATTTGTCAATGCTCTGAATTTTGGTCTGAATTTGTAACATTTTGATTATATTTCCCAGTTGACACAGGATATGGGACATTGTTTTACAACATGTGATCACTCCTGGCTGGCTGAGGAACCATATAGGTTGAAGGGAATGAACATGGGTGGGCTGTGCATACCTGCAAGGCAAGCACCTTGCTATCATTTTGGCTGCTGCTATGCAACCTTTTTGGCCACACCTGCCAGTGTTCAGGAATTACTCCTGACTACACACAGGAATCATTCCTGGAAGATGCAGGGAACCATATGGGATACCAAGGAGAGAACCTTGGTAAGACATGCACAAGGCAAATACCTGATCACTGTACTATCACTCCAGGCCCTGATCTCCAACTCTTAAATAATGACTCTATTAGCATGTACACCATGCATGATACTGCAATTATTTTTTTAAATCCCAGAACAGACATAAATTGATTTTATAATAAAATAATTTAATATTAGAAAGATTTGGTTCCAAAATAAATTCATCCTAAAAGAAATTTCTTACATCAGGAAAGATTTATTTTGTTGATCCTTAAGCAAGCAACAGAAAACAAGGTAACAGATCATTTAAAGCACAGTACAAGTAAACTCTAACAGATGATACATTAGAAAAAATCTGGAGGAGGCATATTCTTAGACACAGTGTTTTGGTAAATGTATAGTAGCTTTACCTAATAAAGTCGAGTTTTCTATAAGAAAGACATCAAAATGATCAAAGATATACAGCATAGGGGCTGGAGTGATAGCACAGCGGGTAGGGCATTTGCGTTGCACACGGCCGAGCCAGGTTTGATTCCCAGCATCCCATATGGTCCCCTGAGCACTGCCAGGGGTGATTCCTGAGTGCAGAGTCAGGAATAAGTCCTCATCATTACCATGTGTGACCGAAACCAAAAAAAAAAAAAGGAGAAGAAAGAAAGAAAAGTGAGACGTTATGCTAGAGATGATTGTTCGCATGACGAAAAAAAAGCACGAGTCAAATCTGAAAATGAGAAACCCCTGAAACTTAAGTAGTGGAAAGATCAGTCTTATGTCTAATATATACATGATAGTCTAACAGTATTCAGAATCTTGATAAAATTGTGCATTGCAATAATTACTACTAATTTATATAAGAAAACCTTATATTCATCCAGTACTATTTCAAATATCTGAAATTTTGTAAATTTTACCATACGATTAAAAGTGTACATAAGGTTTATAAGAAAGATGTCTACATAACTAGGCAATGCTTATGCTTAACTGTATGTTTATATTTAAAGCAGCATTCTGTAATTTTTCAGATTATGCACCTCATCACTAAACATTTCTAAGAACTTCTCAGTATATTTTTATTCCTGAATTACACATACGTATTACGTTATTGGTGGGAAAAATCTAATAGCAATATGTAAACAATGTTGTGGTGATATTTTCTTCTTGCCCCTGATACATCACCTTGCACACTCTTTCCCATCCTTCTCCTAGAGGTGACAGGGAGGGGAGTAGGGCCAAGGAAGAGGAGACTTATGATTAGTTTTAATTCAACTTGACTTTGCAATACATTGTTTTTGTTTCTGGAGTGTGTGTGTGTGTGTGTGTGTGTGTGTGTGTATGTGTGTGTTTTGGTTAGTTTGGGGCCACACTCAGTGATGCTCAAGGGTTACTCCTGGCTCTGCTTTCAGGAATTAACCCTGATGGTACTCAGCGGACCATATGGGATGCCAAGGATCAAACCCAGGTGAGCTGTGTGCAAGGCAAATGCCCTACAAACGCTGTCGCGCAGCCCCAGACTTGGTAATCCTTCGCCTGGTCTGCATCAGCGATATCTGTTCTTATTCCTTCTCACTCTTCAACCTTCAAGTTGGATGTGGAAAACTGACCTGGTGAGTTTTAAGCTGGAAGTCTTTTTCATCAAGCTACTTGGGTTGTAATGCTATGATTTATGTTTGCCAAAGGATGTTTATTACATTTTTTTAAGCAACTTAAATATCTGGGTGAAAGTACATCAAGGATATAAATAAATACCAATATTTAAAGGAGGTGGGCCCAATTTTGTCTTACAAAATTCCACACTTAGTGTTGCAGTTTGGATTTTTGGAAATCACATGAAGAACTAAGTATTATGTTCTGATAACCTTCGGTTCCATTTCCACTTCGATTAATCTGAGGAAATAAAAGCCATTTGATTTTAATGGTATGTGTTATATAACAAAAATGAACTCAGGCTACTAATGTACAAAAGAATAGGTCAAAAAAAACATGCTAAAAGCATAATTTACCAAACACGATAATAAATTTTCCACTAGTTAATAAGAAAACATTCTAATTAAACTTTTTTTCTGTAAGTATTTTTATTTATTACCATTTCAAAGAACTTTGGTAAGCATCATCTACCATATCTTAAAGTTGACAATATATGTTTACAATATTTCCCTTTCAATGTTGTGAAGGTAAAACATAGCCATTTATCTGTGATGGCAACTAGAAAATATTTACAAAAATGTGGCAAGAAAGCAAAAAGTTCTAAAATAAAAACTTTAATTCCTTTTTGATTTTTAGTCTCTTTTTGTTGTTCAGCCACAACTAGTTGTGCTCAGGGCTTATTCCTGGCTTTGTGCTCAGGGATCACTCACGGTGGGGTTCAGGGCATTATGTGGGGTGCTGGGGATCAAATCCAGGTCAGACTTATGCAAGATAAGAGCTCTACCTAATATACTATCTCTCCAGTCCCTGTAATTGCTTTCCAAACAAACAGAGTTTGTAAAGCAAAGAAAGGATTTCAAAAATCTCATCAAGATTAAAAGAAATTACATTAGTACAATTCGGTACAGGTTAAAATTGACACTATTACACTATATTACATGATAGCACAGTTTTAGATTTTGTTCTTTTTTTAAAAAATGAATTTTCCTTAATTGACATTCAAATTATTGAAAAACATCCAACTTTAGAGTCAGTATTTTAACGGTGACAATAAATATACAGTCATGCATTGAACAAAATCAAGACTTTACTTGAAAATATCATTCAGGGACCTGGAGTGATAGCACAGTGGGTAGGGCCTTCGCCTTGCACGGCTGACCGATCAACCCAGGTTCGATTCCTCTGCCCCTCTCGGAGAGCCTGGCAAGCTACGGAGAGTACCTCTCCTGCACAGCAAACCTGGCAAGCTACCCGTGATGTATTTGATATGCTAAACACAGTAACAAGTGTCACAATGTCAGTAACAAGTGTGACTATGGAGAGGTTACTGGGCCCACTCGAGCAAATCGATGAACAACGGGAGGACAGTGACAGTGACACATTTCATAATGTTTCTTTAACTTCTTTATTTGTTTACAAAAAGCATCCTTTTTGGAGGTTGGCCCCAAATATCTGTGTTGCCAATATATTTCATTCTTCCCATACAAAAACTAAACTTCATTTCCCAAAATATCTCATGGAGGACTTACTATGTGGGTGAATGAGGGAAGGGTGTATAATCCCCAGCATGTGGGTTTATTGTGCGAGTGAATGCGAGAAGGGTGTATAATCTCCCAGCATGTTTTATCTTCTATCCCTTCTAGAAGGCCTTAAGTCTAGTGTCTTGCTGAGTCAAAGACCTGGGCATGGAAATGAAAGAAACAAAGAAGAGGACCGAATCTAGGTGGACTTTCATTTCCCGCTGGACTCCACCCTGCAAGAGAAGCCGTCAGCTGCCTTGCAGCTGGGGCAGCTTGCCAGCCAGCCTCCTCAGGGAGGGAGCGTCCTGCCCCAGCTGAGCCCTATTCACTCCAGCCTTTCACATCAATCACTGGCTTAAAATACCGGAGAAGTTAATGCTTCAGAAAGCCTGGGATGGCTTGGGGAGAGACTAATTTTAGCTTTTACTGACCCACTGCCGTCACCCACGCAGCCCTTCCCCCAACGCAGAACTACTTATCTTCTTAATTTTCCTGTCTTTCCCTGGCCCCTCCTTACCCACAATACTTGAAAAAAAAAAAGTTAGTTCCTGTACTTTATTTTTAAATTTGTTTGTTTGTATTTTTGTTTTGTTTTGGGGTCTTACCCGGGAGAGCTCAGGGCTCTCTCCTGGCTCTGTGTTCAGCAATCACACTGAGGAGTGACCCTATGAGATGACCATCTGTAATCAACTCTTTTTTTTTTTTCTTTTTCGGTCACACCTGGCGATGCTCAGGGATTACTCCTGGCTTTGCACTCAGGAATCATTCCTGGTGCTGCTCAGGGGACCATATGGGATGTTGGGGATCGAACATGGGTCAGCCACTTGCAAAGCAAACACCCTACCCATTGTGCTATTGCACCTGACCCTTGTAATCAACTCTTAGTGAGGGGAATATCCACAGGAGAAGATAAAAATTCTCTTAGGAAGGTACTTTGTGCTTGGTTCCTCTTCCTGGCACCCAGGCCTTGCGAGGATGAGTCAGTAACAAGGACCCAGACCAGGGCCTTTCCCTGCACTGCTGGGACACCGGTCAGCTCCCACTGCTTCTCAAACCTTGACAGATTCACTCAACGCTTGCCGAGCAAGGCTCAGTGCTGCTTCCCTGAGTGTAGCACTGTAGCACTGTAGTACTGTCCTCCTGTTGTTCATCGATTTGCTCCAGTGGGCCCAGTAACATTGTGAGACTTGCTGTTACTGTGTTTGGCATATGGAATATGTAAGGGGTAGCTTGCCAGGCTTTGCCATGCAGGCAAGATACTCTCGGTATCTTGACAGGCTCTACTAGAGGGGCGGAGGAATTGAACCCAGCTTGGCCCAGGCCTGTGGCGCTCAAGACAAACGCCCTACCGCTATGCTATCGCTCCAGCCCAAGGAGCGAATTTCCCCCCAAACAACACAAACCTTAAGGTTTTCAGAGACATCTGAAATATTTGTTCTGCCCACTGTGTGAGAGAACAATTCTAGGTACCACAGACCTTTAAGCAGCACTGGGCATCCACTTCATAATGGAGGTAGTGACTCTGATCAAATGCTTTGTCTAGAGCAAACTTCCTGCTCTGAGGCATCAAGCAAATATCAGTGATTGGTATATTTCTTGTGGTTCTTGATATTCCTAATGTTAAAGCAAAAAAAAAACATAATGTAGAGTGCAACATGAAGAGCAATTCACTAGAGCTAGGCTGTGTAGTAGAAACAGTTCTATCCCTGACTAGCTGTGTGATTTGGGAGAACTTACCTAATCTCTCTGGCCTTAGATGCCTCCCCTTCACCCTGGGGGATAATGCTGGTGTTTTCTGTTGTTGTGAAGATTAAATAAATTAATATTTGGAAAATAAGAAGAGCAGTGTCTAGCACACAGTAAGAGATGTGTAAGTGAAATAAATATCGGTTAATATTATTTAGTGCCAAATAATAGGAAGATCTCACAATGTCATTTTCTAATGACTTAGTTTGTGAATTGTTCCTCTAAGTAAATGGGTCCTTTGAGGATAAGTGGCATGTGTTTTTCTTTTTTTCTGTCATCTTTAGAGAAGCAGCAGTTGTATTTTTCTATTTCCTCTTTGACTCTAAAATCAGATGCCTTCTCCTCGTTTTCCATTAAGGAGAAGAATAAATAACTACAATTCTGAATAAAGCATTTGGGTCCCCTCTCTAGAGTGAGCATGGCTTTCTATCGTAGTTTTGGCAAAGTGGTTTTTGACTAAGTTTCTGAGCACCCATGCCTGCTCTGAGAGTATAAGCCATTCTTGTTTCAGATCTTAGGTTAGATGGAATCATTTGATGCAGAAAAAGATTTCAGAGCAAAGGATGTGTCCGTTGAATTCTTAATTTACATATTGCTACACTGACTTTAAGTCTTTCTATTTTTTAATTGTTCTCTAAAAAGAGGGAATTGAAACTGGAAAGAAATGAAAAGAAAAAGAACCAACTTTTGTTGTGATTTTACACTTCCCAATTCTCAATAACGATGACATATTGCTTTAAATCAGACTTAGAGGAAATTTCCCAAAAATTTCATCTGAAGAGAGAGGGCTGGGCCATATGCTCTATGATTCTTCTATGATTCTGTATTTTTTTTTAACACACAAATATGTAAAATGTCATCATTGCTTCTTTCTTGCCAGACCAGCTGACAATCGAACGGGTCGAGAAAGTGAGGATCAAAGAAACTATATACAAGTGTTTGAGAGAGCTGAGTTCTCATGGAACAGCAGCACTGATCTTTATTTCAGACAGCCTCTTATACATCTCTATCAGGAATTTGGCAGGTAAAATCATCCATTGTAATTGAAAAAAACACATACCCAAGATCATACATTTCTTTGATCATAACAAACATAGGAGGCATAATATAATGAAAACAATGTTACTTAGATCAGTAATGGGAAATAACTGCAAGGTAGAAATAATAGCAAAGTATACTGAAGAACACTCTGACCCTTCCTGTGTACTTTTCACGATTTACCAAGGGGTTATTTCCTGCACATGCCACAAAATCACAATGCATCCATATCTTATTAACTTCTCTTGCAAACTGAGGATGATGAAGTATTAACTTCTCTGCAGGCTTGAGTTAGTGACGTAATGACTACATATTAGAGGTGGTGGGACAGAGAGCTATGCCAAGTACACTTGACCCTCTGAGTGAGGCAGCTCACAGAGCTAAGTCCCTGCATAAGCAGGCAGTTCCCCACACTTTCTCATAAGTAAATTATGTGATACAGTTTATATATTGGTGGATTAACAAGTAGAAAGTAGATACTGTATTTGAGCCATAATTGTAAAAAGAATGTTTAACTCATAAGTGTACTTGATACTAAGTCTATAATATCATTAAGTCTATAATATAAAACATAGCATTTTATATTAATTCTAGGTGGGTGGTTTTGGACTTGCTAGATGACAGAGTGAGGGTCTGCTGTCAATAATTTCCAAAGTCTATGCTTTTCAAAAATTTATTTATTATTTTTAATTAAATCAACATGAGATACAGTCACAAAGTGGTTCATGATTGGGTCATGAACAGTCATACAATGTTCCAGCACCCGTCCCTTCACCAGCGTACATTTCCCACCACCGAAGTTCCTAGTTTCTCTCCTCCCACTTCCCACCCTAGTCTGCCTCTATGACAGACATTCTCCTTCTCTTCCTCCTCCTCCTCCTCTTCCTCCTCCTCCTCCTCCTCCTCCTCCTCCTCTTTCTCCTCCTCCTCCTCCTTCTCTCTATCGCTCTCTTTCCAAAGTTATGGTCTTAAAATCTAAAGTATACATATTATGGCATACAAAGTGAATTAGTGGTAAAAGACATAAGATGGGTTGCCATCATTTCTTAATAGAAATACAAACCAAATTCTAAAAGCACAAACAAACTATCCACTGAATGAAAAAAAAATAGACTTTCTAGTTACCATTAACTATCGTAATGACTTATCTTAACTATCTTAACTATTTGAACTTTGCCAAATATAAGTATTTTATTATCAGACCTACTCACAGCATCTTTCTTTCAAATAGCTCAAAACATGTTTAATTTCAACATTGAAAAATACCTGTTTGGCCAATTAGCTCCTTACTTGTCTTTGATTTTTGAATATGATGCTAAAACCTATCCAAGGAACTCATGGTGTGGGGCAATGATACATGCTACAGGCCCTCTATTAGAGAGGAAATACCATTACAAATGAAATGAATAAGAGTCTAAATTTCACTTGGCTGACTTGGACATCAAAGGGAACTATTAGTGGCTTTTTATATTGTATAGGCTTAAAGTAGCAGGTCCTTGGGTATGCAAAAATTCTCCTGTGATAATTATGAAGTGCAGCAATGTATTATAAAGTTCACAATATGAGTTGAGCTCAGTAACAAGTCTCTGGGATATTTGCTGTAAAATATCATACTATAAACAAGGTCTATTGATCGTTCCTTCTAAGTGAAAGAAAAAACAAAAATAAACAAACAAACCAAAAACCCTTCTTTTCACATTTTCAACAATGCTAACAGCCTGATATTAATTCCAACAAACAAACTAAAACTGCAGGAAAATCTTAAAGAGGTAAATATCTTTTTTTTGACATCGGAGTTTGGAGGGGTTACTCCTGGCACTGTACCCAGGGATCAATCCTTGCTTGAGGATCATATGCAGTGCTGGGAATCCAGCCAGAATTGGCCACATGCAAGGCAAGTATCCTACTTCCTGTATTATTTCTCTGGCCTCAAAAAGGTAAATACCTTATTCCAGTACATGCTTATGACTCCCCTTTGATTCAACAAAGCTAGTCCAGCTCCCCTTGTGAATGACTGTAAGAGCCAAACAGTGTTATTAGCTATGGTTCATAGGTCAGCCAAGTCCAGAAAGCAGAAATGCAAAACGAGCCAAACAAAAAGGTTACAGTGACTTCTCAAGAGCCCATTGACAGTGAAATAATCAAAAACAGATACTTTTTTTTTTCTGGACCACATTCCTAGAAGCTCCTAGAATTGATTTCCTCTAGCTCACCAAGCCATATTAGCTATAGAATTCTAGCATATGTGCATGTTCTTGCTTGAAAAATTGGGGGAAAAAAAACAGGAAACTCTCATTATGCTTTAAACAGCAATGGGCAAAATAAAAACCCAATATCCATATATATTCTGTATTATAAAAGGCTGGAGTCTGCTAGTTCACAAACTTCAGATAATTAACAAAGCAATTGAAACATTTAAACCAGAAGATTAAAAATAGATACGGAGAGCACCTCGCCTGTGCTGCAAAGCCTGGCAAGCTCCCCGTGATGTATTCGATATGCCAAACACAGAAACAAGTATCACAATGGAGACGTTACTGGCCCTGCTCGAGCAAATCGATAAATAACGGGAGGACAGTGACAGTGACACTGATAATGCCAAGACCTAATGAAC
>JAOXYA010046800.1:0-12370 GCA_028565675.1 Sorex palustris | reverse complement strand
AGGGGCGGAGGAATTGAACTTGGGTCGGCCATGTTGGCTGCGTGCAAGGCAAACGCCCTACCGCTGTGCTATCGCTCTCTAGCCCTCAGTTTCTATGCATATCCATTAAAAATTGTGCATTTCTATGCATATCCATTAAAAATTGTGGGGCAGAGAGATAATACAGCAGTGGGGCTCCTCCCTTGTCCTCAGCCGACCTGGGTTCAATCCCCCAAGCATCCCATATGGTCCTCCAAGCCCCACAGGAGTAAGCCCTGAGCACTGCTGAGTATAGCCCCAAATGCCCAAAGAAAGTGTATTTCTGTGCTGTGATAGACTCCGTGGCAGAAGCAACGGCAAGCACTAAGAGAGTTTATTTTGTTTGTTTTTGGTTCATACCCAGCAGTGCCTGGGCCGCTCCCTGGTCCTCGCCTTTTGGACCAGGAATTAACTTGCATTTGATCCATCTTCCTATTTTTTTCTGCCCGTCCCTGATGAAAGTGATAGTGGGCGGTGGGCGACCAGGAGGCAGACAAAGCTGCGTTTGAAAACCTAGATGAAAAGCTGACGGCGTGTAAAACCAGCAGGTGCTCCCTTCCCCGGAACACTTTGAAATGCATCTAACGCCATCAGATGTAGATTTGGTTCCATATTTCATTTCTGGAAAGTACTTCAGACAGCTCCTTCCCGTAGCGACAGGAACACATTGTGACCTCATTGTGCCCACTGCTTTATACAAAAATAATTAAAGTTAGATTCTGTGGCTGTATTTGCTTATAGAAATCCACAAATACTAGAACATTTTCTAAGATGCAAAAGTTGATTATTTTTTTTCTTTAAAAAGAGATTTTTTAAGATACGAGAATTACCCTTATTTGGAGGCAGCCTTAAAGATTGTAGGTCCAGACTGGATGTTGCTGTACCCAGTGAGGGTTTCCATGTGCTAGTCACTGTCACTGTCCTCCTGTTGTTCATCGATTTTCTCGAGCGGGCCCAGGAACGTCTCCAGTGTGAGACTTTGTTGTTACTGTGTTTGGCATATCGAATACATCACGGGTAGCTTGCCAGGCTCTGCCATGTGGGCGAGATACTCTCGGTAGCTTGCCGGGCTCTCTGAAAGGGGCAGAGGAATCGAACTTGGGTCGGCCGTGTTGGCCACTTGCAAGGCAAGTGCCCTACCTGCTGTGCTATCGCTCCAGCCGTGAACAGAAAGTAAATGGATAAATTCATGCTAGGCCGCACAGGGCCTGAATCTGTGGCACCTCATTACCCTCACACTCCCCCAGACCTGAGGACCACACCCACAGTCCCCTCTCCTGGACTGGCATCACAGAACGGTCTTGGCCCCTCCCCTCTCCAGCATTGTGGGCTGTGGTCCCTGGGTTTTGTTGATTTTGTTTGAGGAGGGGGGTTAAAAAAAAGTGAGGGTCAGGGCATGTGATATGGTGTACAGTGGTACAAAACTTGTGTGTGTGAGAACTTACGGTCTAGTTGCAGCCTTGCCGCAAATATAGAGGAAGGGGGACTAAAAAAAGTGGGTGAAATTACATATACCCATAGGGAGTATATTGAAAAACCTGATTGAACATCTTCACGCATGCGAACACATTGAAGGTAGATGTGTATAGTATGTGATAGTATGTAAAGTAGAACACACACAGGACGGGACTGTGGCCGGGAATAGACAGGGCCCTGGGCAGTCGCCTTACCACAGGGCCTCCCCCCAAAAGGAAATCAAAAAAACATTCACAGTGCTGCATATTGTTTCTGTTTGCTTTGGGTTTCAGGGCCACGCCCAGTTGTGCTCAAGGCTTACTTGGGGCTCTGCACTCAGGGATCACTCCTGACGGGGCTCAGGAGACCATACTGATGCTGGGGATCAAACCCGGGCGGGTGGCGTGCAAGGCAAGAGCCCTCCCGCTGTATTATTGCTGTAGTCCCTGTTCAGAGAGAAAAGGGAGAAAACAACAGTATCAGACAGGGGTACATGAGAAACTTCATGTGAATATGTAATATCTCTTCAGATTTTTTTCCTTTCTAAAGTGTTAAGATTTGACATAGCTAGGTTAATGTTAGGTATAAAGGCATACTTTTAATTATTCTCCATACTTTGTTGTACAGTGGAATTGTTTCATTTACAAGGGATTTACAGCAAGAAAATATACCTAAAGTCTCTTTCAGATTTTACTGCTGATGCAGTTACTGCTTTGCTTTACATTTCATGAGAAATCCAGATTCACACCTGAAAGGCAGATTTCCTAGACTGTCTATGGCACTGAGTCCTGGCACCAAGTCTCACCAGTCTCGTGAAAATTGTTTTCTGCTTTCTGACAGTGTGTGCTCATTTAGTTATTTTCCTTGATCTCATTTTTCCAGAGCTAATAGGTGAGGCCTGGTGGTACCCAATAACCACGGGGGTTGGGGGGAGGCCTGAAGCTTTCCTTCACAGAGCTGTGTAATAGGAGCAAGAAGAAGAAATGTTTCTTCACTTTCTCTGCAGCGATTCCAGCATTGTGGTCCTCTTAATAATGTCTACTCTTCGAGAATTTTCAGAATCATTTCTAAAAATGACAGACATGTTTTTTGTGGTATCAGGGGTCGAACCCAGGGCCTCACATATAGAAGGCGAGCACCCTACCACTGAGCCACATCCCCAGTTCCCAGAAGTGTTTTTGGTAGGAGAAACCCAGGAACCCAATATTCTCCAAAGCTTTGCTCACAGGTGCAGTTACAGGCTCCAAAGCTTGACAGTTGGTGAACTGGCTGGTCATCCTCCTGCCAAACAGGAAGGCTCATCTCCAGAATTGTCTTGAGAATGTGAAGTGGAAGGCTTCCCAGCTGTTTTAGAATCATTTTCCCGTGTAACTGCTTCTTTATTTGAAACTCTCTCAATCCCTGAATCCTTTTAGAGAAGACATTCCTCAAAATATGTCTTTGATCTTTACACCAGGACAAGGAAAACATCCCCACATGGTGCTTGTTCTCCACTTTTAAGACATTCTCTTTCTTGGGTCTTAGGGAAACAATCTAAAATAATTTTTGAGAGAGAGATTGTATTGTTATTGTTGTTGGGGGTTTTTTGGGGGGATTATTGTTGGGGTTTTTTGGTTTTGGTGCCACACCCGGCAATACTCGGGGTTTACTCATCTGCACCCAGGAATTACTCCTGGAGGTGCTCGGGTGAATATATGGGATGCTGGAGACCAAACCCGGGTTAGCTGGGTGCAAAGGTAAGCACCCTGCCCGCTGTGCTATCTCTCCAGCCCCTACTGTGGATCTGGCAGAGTTTGTATTAGGTTGTAAGGATATATTAATGCTAATAGAATTAGACATGAAAGTTCTTCAACACTTAGCAAAAAGAATACATTTAATGTTTGAATTGGACCTTAAGATATAAACTTTAGTCGTCCATTACAGTTTCATTGTGTGATTAATGGTTCTTATTGTGAGATTAATAAGCATTTACTCGGCAAACACTGATGGAAAGCCTGATTCGAATGCAAGGCTTATGGCAATGCATCTGTGAGGTGCCGGCAGTGAAAGAGACAAAGTGCAACTATGCCAGACCTCAGTGGGCCACTTCCCAGGAGGCACCACTTAGGTTTAGGATGACAGAAAGTTGTTCTGTTATGTCACAGAGAGTGTCTGAGCTTTGAATTCTTCTCGGTATATTCTCCTTAGTCCTGTGTGTTTCTTTTTTATTACAAGAATTTAGCAGCAGGTGGCAGTCAAGTGCTTTGAGGAAGAGGCACCTTTGTCTTACTCACGCAGGAACCCTGGTGCTAAGTTACTGGATCTGGCTGGAAAAAAGGATGTGGAGGTTAAGGGAACAGGATGAAGAAGGAAGCAAGTTAAGACATTGCTTAACTGAAGAAGTTGGCAGACGCAGGGAAATAAAGTGGAAGAGATGGTGAAGAAAGAGCAAGGGAAATAATTTCCTGTTCATTATTCAAATGGGCTGGAGCGATAGCACAGCGGGTAGGGCGTTTGCCTTGCAAGCGGCCAACATGGCTGACCCGAGTTCGATTCCTCCGCCCCTCTCGGAGAGTCCGGCAAGCTACTGAGAGTATCTCGCCTGCACCGCAAAGCCTGGCAAGCAACCCATGACATATTTGATATGCCAAACACAGTAACAATTGCCACAATGGAGACGTTACTGGGCCTGCTGGAGCAAATAGATGAACAACGGGAGGACAGTGACAGTTTACTAGTCACA
The DNA here is from genome assembly GCA_028565675.1 of Sorex palustris. NCBI lineage: Eukaryota > Metazoa > Chordata > Mammalia > Eulipotyphla > Soricidae > Sorex > Sorex palustris. The sequence goes on along the minus strand of JAOXYA010046800.1, from coordinate 8,175 downwards.
CCCAGATGTACTCAGGGTTTACTCTTGCTCTGCACTCAGGGATCACTCCTGGTAGGCTCAGAGTCCCATGCCAGGTGCTGGAGATTGAACCTGGGTGGGGCACTCAAGGTCAGCCCCTTAGCTGCCGTATGATAGCTCTAGCCCCCACCATCATAGCTTTTTTGCAACTTTCTTGCAAAAGTATTTCTTTGCAAGTAGCACACTGTCTTCCGTTGTTCATCAATTTGCTCCAGCGGGCCCAGTAATGTCTCCATTGTGAGACTCGTTGTTACTGTGTTTGGCATATCAAATACTTCACAGATAGCTTGCCAGGCTTTGCTGTGCGGGTGAGATACTCTCCGTAGCTTGCCGGGCTCTCCGAGAGGGGCGGAGGAATCGAACCCAGCTTGGCCGGGCCGGCCTCGTGCAAGGCAAACACTCTACCGCTGTGCTATCGTTCCAGCCCCTGCAAGTATATATAATTATTATTTTATTGCTATAACCCCATGATTTACCAATTTGTTCATGAGATAGTTGTTTCAGGTCTTAAATGTTCCAAACCAACACCACCACCAGTGTGCCCTTCCCTCCATCAATGTCCCCAGTTTCACGCCCACCAACCCAGCCTGCCCCCTTGCACTGTAGCACTCTATCACTGTCCTCTCATTGTTCCTCAATTTGCTCGAGCTTCTCCAGTAACGTCTCCATTGTGAGACTTGTTGTTACTGTTTTTGGCATATCGAATATGCCATGGGTAGGTAGCTTGCCAGGCTCTGCCGTGTGGGCGGAAAACTCTCGGTAGCTTGCCGGGTTCTCCGAGAGGGGCAGAGGAATCGAACCTGGGTTGACCACGTGCAAGGCAAATGCCCTACCTGCTGTGCTATCGCCCCAGCCCAAATTATTGCAGGCACAAATAATTTTACTTCATATTGCTTATTGTTACAACACTAAGGCCAGTGGATTTATCAGCATTTAATAAGAGTTGGTTTGTGATCACTGTTGCACCTCAGTGTCAGAGACCCTAAGTGCAGCCTCTATGTTGCTATTTGGGCTCCCGGAGCTTGAAGGCTTTATGCAGCTTCTCGCCAGGTTGGTTGGAATCCCACTGGGCCGACAGGACAGGGAACTCTGGAGGTGTCATAGGTGGCTTGAGAAACTCGTGCTGGGGGCTGCTGCCTTCGGGCAGGAACGGGAGTCTACCCATTCTGAGAAGGGACAGAGTTCTCAGCCCCGACAATCTACCAGGGAAGATTTGGCCACATCATGCTCTTCTGGAGAAGGGATTCTGGGCCTTTTCTCTGCTGGAAAAAGGGCAGCAAATGTATATATGGTTTTGAGGAGAGGTTACTCCTGGGTCTGCCCTCGGGAATCACTTCTGGTGGTGCTTGGGGTATTGCGATATCAGGAATTGAACCTGGGCTAACTGCATGCAAGGCAACTACTTACCCCCTGTATTATCTCTGACATGCAAACATCTTCTTATCAAGAAAATATGCCAGAGAGAATGCAAAAAATGGTCAAATTTCTAAAACCCCGATTCAGTCTGGCACCCCTATTGTTTGCAAACCCATCCCTATTCTGTCCCTAACCTTTGTCTTACGGCTGTGCAGATTTCCGTGTCAAGGAAATATGGTCTGGAGGGTCTGGTGGGCCACACAAGGACCCTCCTGTTACCCTGCTCTTCCCATGCTTCCTGGTGTCACAGTCACTTTCAGGCACAAGGGAGTGTGCCCATGCTTGCAAGAGACAGGTGAGTACAGGCACAGGCAGCACACAGGCAAGCACAGGTACAAGTGGCCTGTTCCCACACAGCCGAGCACAGACACAGGGGGCCCATTCCCACACATGGGCCAACACATACACAGGCAGTCTGAACTATTAAACAGGAGAGCAGAGGTAGGTGCATCCTTTTTTCCCACAGAGGTGAGAGCACAATGTCTGTCTCTTCCCTCCACACTGGTGAGAGCAGAGATCTGTGTGTCTCTGTCCCTCACACTAGTGAGAGCACAGGTGCGTGTGTCTCTGTCCTCGTGAACAGGTGAGGACATAGGTACATGCATGTCTATCCCTGTGCACAGGTGGAGTGCTCAGGTGCGCACGTCTCTATTCTCATGCACAGGTGAGAGCACAAGTGTGTGCGTGTCTATCCTCGTGCACAGGTGAAGACATAGGTGCATGCCCCTATCCTCATATACAGGTGAGAGCACAGGTGCATGTGTCTCTATCCTCATGTACAGGTGTGAGCACAGGTGTGTGTGTCTATCCTCATGCACATGTGAGGGCACAGATGCATGTCTCTATCCTTGTGCACAGATGAGGGCACAGGTGCATGTGTCTCTATGCTCATGCACAGGTGAGAGCAGAGGCGCATGCATCTATCCTCATACACAGGTGAGGACACAGGTATGTATCTTTATCCTTGTGCACAGGTGAGAGCAGAGGTGCTTGTGTCTATCCCGGTGCACAGGTGCATGTGTCTCTAACTTCATGCACAGGTGAGAGCACAGGTGCATGCATCTCTATCCTGGTGCACAGATGAGAGTAAAGGTGCATGTGTCTCTATCCTCATGTGCAGGTAAGGACATAGGTACATGAGTCTCTATCCTTGTGCACAGGTGAGAGCAGAGGTGAATGTGTCTCTATCCTGGTACACAGGTGAGGACACAGGTACATGCATGTCGGTCCTCACACACAGGTGAAAACACAGGTATGTGCATCTATCCTTGTGCACAGGTGTGAACACAGGTGTCCGTGTCTCTGTGCTCAGGCACAGGTGCCATCCTCTGAGACGTGTGCAGTGCTCTGGGCCCTGAGTGGGGGTGGTCCCTGCATGTCCCTGTGTGAGGTGCTGTGTTGTGGGAAGGGTTGAACAGCAGCATACCCCAACACACAGACCTGACCTGGGCTTCGAGACATGAGGACTCGGGCTCGTGGCAGTCGTGGACGCCGCTTCCACACCGTGTCCAGTTCAGGGCCTAAGGCTGCCTGCCATGGGCTGGCATGCAGAGCCCGTATCTCGTCTCCTCTGGGGAAGTGTCTCCATGGTATTTCAGTTGCGTAAGGGGACTGGTTTACCAGGTTCTCCACCTTTACCTGTCTACTGTGCTTGCACACGTGTGTCTGTATGCATACGTGTGACTGCACATGTGTCCATGCCTGAGTACAGTTTGTGCATGTCCCCTGTGAATTCACTGAGGTCTCAGCCTCGTTTCGGTTTTGCTTTGCTGGCGTCTATCACTCCTGCACTCAGTGCCTAGCGTGTGCTGTGCCACCTACTGGGCCACACTGTCTTCGCCAATCATCTCAGCACCTTTGCAGGAAACAAAAGGCCCATCTGAGTCCCCAGTGGGTCTGTTCCAGCCCCCATTCCCACCCGAGTCTGTTCTGGGACCCCCCCCGCCTGTCAGACCAAAGCCCCTCACCCCACCCCCATCTGCCCTCCTCTCCCCATCTGCCCCCACCTTCAGTCTCTTCCCTAGCCTGTTGGCCTCCCCCTGGCCTGCACCTCCTCCCGTGTCTGTCTGCCACATCCTTCATATGCCCCTTTGTATCGTCCCCCACTGGCCCTCCCACAGTGGCTGGCCCTGGTTCCTCTGCAGACGGGCACACTGTGGCTTGAACTTCCTCCTGGCTTTTGTAGGCCCCGCCCTCTCATCTGTGGTCAGAGGGTCCTGCCCATCCAGGCCCGTTGTGTATGGTTCCGGCTTGCTGGCAGCTGTGGTGCCAGGTCAGTGAGAGCATGAGACCCCAGAACTAACCAGAGCACATCAGCCCCACACAGGAGTTTGTCCCTTATCCAAGCCTTTAATCCCCTTCCTTGGGGCCTATGCAGCCTCAGGTGCAGGCATGGTGGGCCGCCTCACTCACCCTCAAGGTGTTGTCGGGACTCGGTTGCAGAAGCTGCTATTCCAGTGGACAGCAGTACTGGCCATGTGCTCAGCCATCTGCCAGCCTCACTCACAGGTCCTGTTGGCTTTCTGCACATTCTGTGTAAGCGGCGGTGCCGGTGAGAACAGTTCTGCTCTCTCCTAGCTGCCTGCCTTCACTTGACCGTTCTCCTTCACTGCTCCCGCTGGGTCCACGTGGCTGCGGAAAGAGAGTGACGGTTAGACACCCAGAAATAGTTGTGTCGGGGGGGTTGCTCAGGCAGCCAGGGACGATGGTGTGGGGGTGTCTACTCAGGGACCCTCACATGATGGTGTCGGGTGTTTGCTGAGTTTGCCTTGGAATGACGGTAACGGGGTGTTTGCTCAGGGACCCTGGGAATGATAGTGTCAGATTGTTTGCTCAGTCTGCCTTGGAACAATTGTGTCGGGTGTTGGGCTGTTTGCTCAGCCAGCCAGGAAGGATGGTGTCGGGGTGTTTGCTCAGGGACCCTGCGAATGGTGGTGTCGAGGTGTTTGCTCGGGCAGCTCGGGATGGTAGTATCAGGGTGTTTGTTCGGGCAGCCTAGGAACAATGGTGTTGGGGTGTTTGCTCAGGGACCCTGAAGATGATGGTGTCAGGGTGTTTTCTTGGGGACCCTGGGGATGATGGTGTTGGGGAGTTTGCTCTGGCAGCTCCTCTATTTGAGGTGGTTGGAAGTTTCACTTAAAGTGGAGATGCTCCTTCTGGAAGCAAATTTTCTGCCTATTAAGATAAAGATGTGCGTGTGTGTGTGTGTGTGTGTGTGTGTGTGTGTGTGTGTGTGAGAAAATGTATGCCTTCCCTTTTGGGTGCTGGGGAAGAAATCCAGGGACTTGAGTGCCACAGTCTGTGACCTGCCTCTGAGCTCATCCTGTGCCCTCGAGGCTAACAGGTTCTATTTTTAAAAAAATGAAAGAACCTTGGTTTACAGGGTTACTGATCGTTCAATTTTAGGCATATAATATTTCCAAACAATCCCATCACCAGTGCTCCACTGCCTGCCACCCATGTCCCCATGTTCTGCGCCCCCTGCCACCCCTGCCCTGTCACCTTAATAGACACGTTACCAAGTTACCAAGTGTGGTGGCTGCAGCTTCACTCTCCAGCCTTTAGTGTTGCTGCATCTGTTTTGGCCCCGTGGCGACCCACTGTCCACACCAGCACAGCCAAAGGCCTGACCCCTGGAGGGTAGCCAGGTGAGGAAATGAGGAAATGTATTCTAATGAAGGGGGGCTAGATGCCCCTTGACCCCAGAGTCCAGAGAGAAGGACAGAGAAGAAAAGAAATCCAGGGGAAGGAAGGAGAGGAGAGAGGGGTGATGGTGAGCAGGGTCAGGGTCAGTCACACATGAGCTTATACTGGATGGAATGGCCGTGTTTTGAGTTAGGGTCATTTTCTAACCCAGCAAAGGCCCCAGCAGCGACCATCCCCGAGCCCTGCATGGCCTTCGTGGGGGTCAGCGGTGGCGTCTGCATCCCACCCTGGGCTGAGGCTTGGTTGGTGTGAAAGTACCATCAGGAATGAGCCGACAGAAATGCAGAAAGGCGCTGGGCAGCTGTGTGGTTTGTGGGATGACAAAGCACGCACTCATTAGAGCAATGGCATGGATCCAGAACATCCCAGGGAAAGTTCTACAGGCCAGCCCCACACCCACTCACACACACCCACGCACACTCACACACATACACACACTTACACACACACTCACACTCTTACACACATATACCCACACACTCACACACCCACACACATGCATACACACATACACAGTCATACACTCACACTGACACACTCACACACTTACATACACACACTTATACTCACACTCATACACATACACTCACACTTATACACATAAAATCACACATTTACATACACTCATACGAACACTCATACACACGGTCATACACTCACACACTTATACACACGCATACACACATGTACACATGCATACACACACTCATACACTTACACAAATACACTCATACACACACTCATATACAGTAATACACTCACACATGCTTATACATGCTCAAACACTCACACTCATACTCACATGCACACACTCATACACACTCAGATGTACCCAGGCACACTGATACATATACAGACACACTCATAACACACATATACACACTCATATATACTCATACACTCACTCACACACTGATATACACATATTGATGTACATACTAACACACTCACACACTGACACACACTGATATACTGACGTTCATACACTTACACACTGACACACAGAGATATATACTGATGTACATGCACACACACACACACTGATTTACACAGACATACCTACTCATACACACACCCACACATGCTCACACACACTCTCACAGACACAAATTCTCTAGACTTCTAGAATGCAACATGCTTTTTCTCTCATAGACACAGCACATTGGCCCAGCTATTCTTTCTTCACTTGAAAGTTGCTTTCCAGTGATTGGTGTGAGGTAATTTACTAAGGGATCCTGCACCAGCCTGCCTCATTTCTCCTTGCTTAAAACAGCCCCCAGATCCCCCATTTCCCAAATCAAACCTATGGGTCTTCACTGGTCCTTACGCCACAGTCATTTTGTGCCCAATGTCATCAGTTCTGTGTCCTCCTGCTGGGGGTCCTCTGTGACCCGGGGCTCTCTCCCACCGCGCTCCCCCAGCAGCCCTGCTATAGCGTGTAAAGGGGCTCGGGCACCTCCGCAGGGGCAGAGGAGATGCCCGGTTGGCTTGGGTTAAAGGACATGAACTGACAGCCGCATGCCATCCCTGAGCTGATCCTGGGCTCCGCCAGCACTGTCCACCCACGCTGGGAGAGCCCCGTGTTGGGGGGCCTTTGGAGACACGGAGCTGCTTACTCCCCAGCTAGGCAGCAGACTGACAAACTGGTCAGAACGGGGCTTCACACATACAGTCCCGCCCTCAGCACATGTGTCACTCCCTCCCCCTCCCGGAAAATCGGGAAAACAACTGACTCTTATAGTTTGGGCCACGTGCCACAAGGGAGTCAAGGGCTAGGTGTGGACGCAGTTAACTCATCTCTTACCACCAACCTGTTCGTGACCTTACACCAGTGTCCCCATGTCACCGCATCATCGTTCTTCAATCCACACCCCCTTGTGACCATCATGTTCTGTGATCCAGATGCCACAGCAGCTGGGCCCTGGGAAGGAGCCAGGGTCCATGAGCAGGTGGAGGGGGAGAGGCCGGGTCCAGGCGACTGAGACAGGATGCAATCGCATGGCTGCTGGGAGGCGGGTGGGAATGGAGGGGCGGTGCCTGCGAGGCCGCGGGGAGGACAGACACTGACCGCTCACTCACCTGTACAGACATGAGCGATCATATGGGGCCCAGGGGCTGCCCGCGCCCTGGATGTTGTTTAGAAGTGGGATGTCCAGGACAAAGATAGCTGGATTATTTTAAACCCAATCGATAAAGCTCTCTCATTCACAGCACCAATGCAGCTCATTCATATTGACTACTGGGAGGGACCAGTGGGACTTTTCCTCAGATTTTTTTCTTGCTCTGTTTTTGTTTTCCTAGACAATGTCTCCGTATCATCCTTTCCTCGAAAGCTGTGCTCTTGTCAGCTGTGCTTGCATCACGGCTGCCCAATCTATTCCTGTGTGTAAACTGCTGAGAGGTCGTCTGGAGCGCCCAGTTCTCCCTGCAGTGGGGTCTTAGGAGTGAAGGCCCCAGAGCCTGTGCTCGCCCTGTGGAGCCTGGTACTAGCTGGGGGTGTACGGGCCAGATGGCGGGTGTGAGGCTGCCTTAGAACCTTCCAGTCCCCACCTTGGGGCACTGCACAGCCATCCGGGCGAGCCAAGCCCCCCACAACAGCACTCTGAGGTTGTCCATTTTAGCAGTTTTAGTAGGTTCACACTGAGAGCTTCTTTTGATTTTAACTTGCGTTTCTCAGATAGCTTCAAATGGGAGACATCTTGTCACTGGCACTGAGCCTCACAGTTTTGAATGCAGATTCTTGTTCCAGGAGCACTGGCTTGTAAAGCGTGCTCAGGTTTGGGGCAAAACTGCAACAGGTAACTGCAAACTCTGGTCCCGAGCTATGAGAGTTTCAAGACACTCAGGGTAAGCCCTGATTTGTGTGTGGTAAATATTTCCTTTAGTCACTTGCATAACTTTTCTTTTTTGAATCTCTCCTACTTTTTTTTTTTTATGTAGGAGTAATGCTCTTTATTCAGCCACTGATTAGCTGATTGAATTGGGCATGAACTCCACCTTACTTTTCTTTTTCATAATTTTATTTATTTTTTTCTT
>JAOXYA010046787.1:0-12371 GCA_028565675.1 Sorex palustris | reverse complement strand
GGAGCAATTCCTGAGTGCACGAGCCAGGAGTAACCCCTGAGCATTGCCAGGTGTGACCCAAAAAGCAAAAAAATAAATAAATAAATAAATAAATAAAATAAAAAATATATCTTTGCTGTAAACTTACTGTTTCCCCACCTCCACCCAAAACACACTTTATTAAGCATTTATTTGAATATAAAAATTAATTCCAAATTAAATAATTTATTTTGGAAAAAGGCCCAGAAAGAGAATAGAGAGCTGTTTATATCTCTTTGTTAACTTGCAAAATTCTGCTGGCAAAATCCTTGCCATGCTTTTGCATAATGGGGTTCAGTCAAGTGTTTGATAACGTATAGTTCATCTGGAATCATTTATTCCAAAACAGAGCATGTTATTCATAAAATAATTATTTTAGTACTTATAGTTAAATGCAAGTTTCTGGGTTTTTTTTTTTTTTTTTTGCTATAGGAAGAGGCCCCAATTTGGTTTTTGTCTTTTTTGGGTTTATTGTTTTTGTTTTTGTGTCCATAACTGGCTGTGCCCGGGACTAATTCCTGTCTCTGTGCCCAGAAATCACTCCTGGTGGGCTCAGGTGACCCTGAGATGCTGGGAATCAGAAGTCCCCTACACACTGTACTATTGCGCTGGCCCCTTGAAAACCCCACTTTGTGATCTGAGAAGCTGAAGGAACCTAAGAAAGTATTTCATTATTACCTGAGCCTTCCTCCTCTTATTGTCAATGCCTTTGGGACCACTGTACCAGTGTCCTGGAGGCATTGGCAACCTGGAGTTGTAGTAACTGTGTACCACAGCCTAGCTGGCTTCAAGATCAGAAACTTATTTTCTCATGATTCCAAGGACTGGGAGTCCAAGACCAAGATTTCAGCAGCTTTGTTTTCTCTTGACTCCTCATTGCATTGAGCATGTTCTCCCTGTGTTTCCAAGATGCCTTTTCCCTATGGATGCACATCCCTGGGGGCTCTTGGTGAGTCCATATGTCACCTTTTTATAGAACCGCAGTTCTACTGAGTTAAAGTTCAACCAAACCACCTCATTTTAACTTATTCTTTAAAGGTTCTATCTCCAAATACACTCATGTTCTGAGGTAATTAAAGGGCTCAGGGTTTCAACATATGAATTGGAGAGTGGGAAGGAGAACAAGTCAACCCATAAAAGGTAGTGTCTAAACTGCCCCTACAACCCAGGTACAAGCATTCAGGGACTAAGACTCCAGGCTACATGGCAGCAGCAGAGTTGGGCCATCCCTTCCTCTCTCCCTGCCGGTGTGGGGTCCTGGCTGTCATGCCCACAAACTGACTCCTGGTGCTATCTCAGTGTATGAACGGCCTTGCTCCAGAGATTCCCAAATGAATCTCAAAATGGTTTAGCTTCCAACAGAGATGTCTCTGGACCGCAATCATTTACAATTTTAGAATTCCACTAGCATGAAAGCAGCCACGTGATCTCTCATGATATTCAAAATAAGCAATAGAAAATAAATTATCTAGCATATGCCCCTGGAAGGCAGGCTTGAATGGTGGTGAGAAAATTTGAAATAATGGTGGTGGGAAGGTGTAATGGTGGTGGGATTTGTGTTGGAATATTTAAATGTAATAAATTTGAACAACTTATGAAAATAAAATTTAAAAATAAATAAATAAACTGCCCCAACATATTACACAAATTCCATCTAATCACGTGTTGACTAAAATGGGATATTTTTGCTGTATGGAAAAAAGAAAAAATATATATATGTTTAGAGTTAATATTGAGGACCAGCCAAGAAGAAAAGCAAGTCAATGCAGAAAGTATTCTGATTATCTGCTTTCCTCCATGACCTCCCTTGTACATTCCAGTTTATGTCACCATTGTGACAAGCAAGCTATTCTCAATTAAAAAAAAACAATTTACAACATAACAACGTTTAAGTGTAATAAAACATTTGTGTGTGCGGGTAAATAAGTTCATCTCTAACACCCTGGTTGAATAAGAAAACGCCACTTTGAACTCAGAAGATAAGTATTTTTGAGTCAATAACCATTAGAGGTCTGAGAAAATGCACCGTTAAAAGAAAAAGGGCTAGAGCAAGGGTCGGGCATTTGCCTTCCACACAGCCAACCCCAGTTCAATCCCAGCACACCATATTGTTCTCCAAATATGATCAGAAGTGATCCCTGATTGAAAACCAAGAATAAGCTCTGAGCACTGCTAGATGTGACCCCAAAACCAAATAAAATAAAATAAAAATGGGAGAGCACCTGCTGTTTGCATCACAATCTTCCATGCATACTTTCTCCTTTCATGTATTCTTTCTCCTATGTGTACTTTCTCTCTTGCTTTTGCTTACTCACTCACTTGTTCTGACTCCCCTTACATTTTTCTAAATAAACTATTTTACTGGGCTGAAGAGATAGTACTGTGGATAAGGCCCTTACCTTGCATGTGACCAACCTAGGTTCAACCCCAGTACTACCCATAGTCCCCTAAATACTGTCAGGAGTGATCGCTGAGCACAGAGCCAGGAGTAAGGTCGTCCACTGCTGGGTGTGGCCCCCAAACCTAAACTAAAAAACAAAAACAAGAACAAAAAAACACATTTTACTTCACTATTTGGCTCCTCCTTAAATTTCTTTCTGGGCAGAAAGGCAACATTCCTGAAACATGTTGAGTTAAAACTGACTTTCCATTTTCTGCAAAGAGCAATTCCTTGTTCCAGCTTGAGTCCATGGCTCCCTGAGAATTCAGGCGGTAAGGACCAGAACCCATGTCATGTAGATCAAGTAGATCTCAGGCACAACTTGACAGTTTCATGGTGGAGCTGGTGGTACATTAGTACCTATCCCAAACAGGTACTGACTTTAAATACAACGCAGGCATTTCCCCTGGTGACCGAAGTGGGCCAGCAGAAAATGGAAGCGCTCTGCTTTCAAAACTGTTTTCCTTGCCCCCCCCCCCCCCGCATTTGACAAGATAACCTGGAGTCAGGTGACTAGCAACAGGATTCACAAGCCCACTAAAGAACCTACTTTTAGGTGGGAATTACTTCTCCTACCTAATACGAACGAATACTTAAATAGCTGCTGTGCTTAAACAAAACTGACAGCACTGTGGTCACAAATCAAATGCATAACTCAGATGTGTCTTTGACCTTAAGAAATACCTTTGCTTTTTATATCCAAAAACAAATCAACAAATATTGGTGGGTTGGGTAAATAAGATAGGAGTTTAAGAGCTTGTCTTGCATACAGCCAACCTAGGTATGATCTTCACCTCTACTTATGGTTCCCCGAGTGCCACTAAGAGTCATCTTTGACTATAGATCTTGGAGTAAACTCTCTCCCATTGTTTCCATCTATATATGCATGAGGGTGGGGAGCATAGATTTGTTTGAACCTAATCAGCACTGTTTTTGTGAAAAAAATGTGTAAAATGAAGAGAATCTTAGAGTTGGGCCAACGTTGATGGCAATCCCAGAATACTAAGAAATGGCAAAGCAATCAACCTGTACTATCTGGGGGTGTCAAGAAGAGCTAGTTGTATGTCTGGAAAAAGGTGGCAATCAGCTTCAGTTTGTCTTCAGTAAATAAGAATTCTCCTTCTTTCAATGGAAGTTCAAAGCTTTTCCTTTTTTCTTTCCAACTACATAAATGCTCACCAAGGAAGCGTTAGGCTTAGCAAAGGTTTTCACAATTTATAATTGCTTTCTCTCTTTTCCCTTGTTAACTGCATCTTGTGAAGACTGTAAGAAGGCTGGGTTTTTAACACTAATTATTTCAATCCTGATTTGTTATTTAGCTTTGCAAATGTCAGTCCCCATATGTCTCTATTTCAAGACCAACTTAAAAAAAACAGGTAAAATAATGATAATATATCAAAAATTTCAATGAATAATAATTTCAATCATGCACACACTCTTATAGAGAACAAATAAAGGAATAAGAATTCCCAAATCACTTTATAAACATGATACAGCCTTGATATTAAAAACTAAATATTGACATTATGAGAAAATTCCAGGCTAATCACACCCACGCAAATAAAAAAAAGAATCTTGAATAAAATATTGGTAAACAAACTCATACATTGCATGCTATGACAAAGTTTGCCTCTCCCCCAAAAAATACCAGATTATTCTAACATTAAAATAATTATTAGTATACCTAAAAGACATTTAAGAGGAAAAGGAAAAGGGGGGACTAGAAAAAGTACAGGGTAAAAAGTGCTTACCTTACATACAACTGACCCTCGTTGGAATCCCAGCACTATTTATGGTCCCTTGAACACCACCAGGGCTGACCCCAAACACAGAGACAGGAGAACACCCTGAGCAAATCTGGATATGGCCAACGACTCCCATCCCCCAAAACACACAAGAGATATAAAAGTTATACAATTAATACTGTAGCTCAGAAAAATTATTTGGTAAAAGTTTAACATGCAGAACAAAGATTCTAATTAACCTCAGAATGAAAGCAAACTTCCCTAACCTGCAAAAGGGTAGCTATAAAATTTTTAGAGCAAATATTTTTTATGCTTTCTCTTGAGTGTTCTTAATAGAAACAAGAATAAGACAATTCCTCCTACTACTGTTCCTATTTACTTATTTATGGTTTTGAGGTGAGGACTCACACAGTGGTGCCAGTGCCCATGTGCTGCTTGCACCCATGTGGCCGAGCACATGTGGTGTCCTAGCACATGTGTCACCCATGAGATGTGTACTTTCATGACTTCCTACCTAATGCAGGGATGTGTGTAGGGGCTCTCTCTGCCCTTGGAGAAGCCTGCGTTCTCTCTTGAGTGCTTTACTCTGTCTCTCTTACTCTCCACTCTCTCCCACTTTTTTCTTCCTCCTTCCCTTCAAAAACCCTACAAATAAAATCTCTTTTTCTTCGCTCCTTGCCTACTCCTGAAATTCCTTTCTGCGAGTGAGACAAGAACCCAGTAATTCTGGGTCCTGGGTAGCAGAGGCGGATTGGGCAATAGTGACTGTATTTCTCCTCCCCGCTTCATATGAACCACCCGTGGGACCCACCGACATCATATTGACCCCCACTACCACTGACTATTGCCTTGGAGGTCCTTGAGCATTGCTGGGATATCCCTGACTGGTCCCCAGGATTGCTGGGCTTGAACAGTTTTGATTGTGAGGTCCTAGCATTGAAATTTCTGGCATGATACATCAACTATTTCCATGAGACATAGTTCCCCTGAGCACTGGTTAGGAAGACCCAAAATTAATTAATCCATTCAATAAATTCATTAATAAAGAAATAAAAATGTTCAAGAGTTTCATGAAGATAGAGAGAATTCTTCATGATTTTGAATTCAGAGTATCTTCTATGATTCCATGGCATTGGCTAAGAAACAGAAGAAAATAATGAGCAAATGGGACTACATTACACTAAAATATTTATGTACTGAGAAAAAATGACTAAAGAAAATGAGCCCCGACTAATTGGGAGAAAACATTCACTCACTGTGCATCCCACAAAGGGCTAATGTCCAAGATTTGTAAAGCACTCACAAATGCAACAGCATTATAGCAAATAGCCACATCAAAAAAATGAGGAAAAATTAACAAATGTCTCTCAGATGAGCAACAGGCAAATAAAAAGTGTTCAGAATAAATAAATTCTAGGGAAATGCAAATCAAAATGACAATGGGCTATCAGTGCACACCAGAGACTGGCGTATATCAAACAAGTTCAGGAATAATCAGTGCTGGCAAGGATGTGGCAAAAAAAAAGAACCCCATTCACTCTTCATAGGAATGTAGTTTGGATTAGCCTCTGTGAAAAACAGTATAGAGAATTCTTTAAAAACTAAAAATAGGAGCTGAGAGGTAGTACAGCAGCTAGGGCACTTGCCTTGCCTACTGTTGACCTGGGTTTAATCTCTAGCCCCCCATATGCTCCCCTAAGACCCACCTAAAGTGATCCCTATGTGCAGAGCCAGAAGTAAGTCCTAAGCCACATCACCAGGTGTGGCCCAATAAATAAAAACAGAATAAAATCTAACAATAGAGTTTCCAAACTGCAGGATAACATTGGTTGGAGCAATAGCACAGTGGGTAGGGTGTTTGCCTTGCATGCGGTCGACCCGGGTTCGATTTCTCCGTCCCTCTCAGAGAGGCTGGCAAGCTACCGAGAGTATATCCTGCCTGCACAGCAGAGCCCGGCAAGCTACCCGTGATCTATTCAATATGCCAAAAATAGTAACAAGAAGTCTCACAATGGAGACGTTACTGGAGTCCGCTGGAGCAAATCGATGAATAATGGGAGGACAGTGCTACAGTGCTGCTACAGGATAAGATTGGTTTGTCATTTCTCCCTGATCGCAGAGCTTAGGTTTATTGGGTTACACCATTACAGTGCTCCCGAAGCACTCCTATTTCCTCGGCATTCATCTTTAACTTCTTTGTGCTGTGCTTTCTCTACCTGTTAATCACTCATTTCCCCTAAGAGGTACCTGTGACTTATAAAGTCAAATTCCTCAGAAATCTCTGATTTGGTATTTGTAAGTGAAATATTGCTTTTATCCTTCCTTTATGTCCTTTTGCATCGTTTATCTCAGAGCAATGTTCTCTTTGTATAGACACAGGAAGACAGTTCAAGCTATGCTTTTGTAACTTGGGAGTTAATTGACCAAATAATATTAACTTCTGGGCATCTGTTTTCTCGACGTAAGCCTCAAGTTGTCTTAGTTCCTAGTATCCCAAAAGCAGGGTCCTGATGAGGGACTGGATGGACCCAGGGCAAGCTCTGAGCCATCTTGGCATCGAAACGGGCCCGGCTGAGTACCATAAAACTTAACTATAAGTTAAGAGCATGGTCATGGACAAAGTCTATTATGATCCAAAGAATAACAACTGGATTAGGACCCTGCTAGGGTTAGGGAAGACTAATCTGGCCTGAGCACTGTAGTCTGGGATCTATAGTGAGATGTCCCCAGGAGAGCCACCCTACAAGTTTAATGTATCTCTTACTGTTTCTGTACAAAATGACTAGAAAGATTATTTAGAAGTAAGTAATCTAAGATGGCTGTTGGACTAAGGAAAGGAGAAACATACCCTGAGGTGATATTTTGCCCTTGAGTTGATCTCCTGGCTGCAGGAGATCTTTGTCTAATCTTAGAAGAGCTTCCCTTGGAAGGAAGAGTTTTCATATGGGAGGACAAAGATACTGCATGGGGAATAGGAGGAGACAGAATGAGGGCAGTGTGAGACTGATCACCAACTAGCCTGGTGGCCCTGTTCCCTCCTTCCTACGTCTGTTGGTGGTGGCTGCAGTTTGAGGTCAGGAAGCAGCACATGGCCGCCGAATGTACATGGTAAATTTCCACTATTTGGGCCCTGGAGAGATAGTACAGTTGGCAGGGTATGTGCCTTCCATGCTGCCGACCCGGGTTCGATTCCCAGCATCCCATATGGTACCTGAGCACTGCCAGGAATAATTCCTGAGTGTATGAGCCAGGGATAATCCCTGTGCATCGCTGGGTGTGACCCAAAAACAAAAAAAAAATTTTTTTCCACTATTTTTCCTCACACTGCTGCACTCTCTCTCTCTCCAGTCCCTAAAATAAATTCTTAAACTTGTTTTAGATTGTGTTTTTTTTTGCTTTATTATCATATGAAATGAGCCTTATCATGCCACAGAAAGTTATAGGTTGATACATTCTGATTTAATTGTTACTACAAAATTGATATTCAAGCCTTAGATATTTATCAGCTGATGTACCAAAAAAAAGTAATCATTTATACCCTCCTAAAAGGAGCCAAATTCTTTAGCTTACACTTAAAACTGCTTTTATAACTGAGATCATAAGTGATTCATGTGATAAAACAGACAGGAATCTATAAACCTATGCTTATATTAAAATGTTTATGTCAAAATGCGAGGTGCTAAGAGAAGTCCCATTTTCAGGATGAGTCTCATGGGGATATGGCCCAGGCTTCCTTCAACCACACACCCTTGACGTCATGCTGTTTGAACTGTTTCCCAAACCCTTCTCTCATTCTTCAGGTTCCCAATTGGAAGGCCTCTCCACCTACAGGAAGTCTTACCCTGCTCCCAAATTAGGCTAGGTCCCTTTGCTATTATACTTTCTGGGGGCATTAATTTCTCTAGAGCATTTCTGGAGATTTGCGATCATCCAGCAGAATGAACTAGTGGCAAGAAAGTGAGCAGTGACCAGATCTGCTCTTGTTCTTTATTGTCTGTATCTCTTTCTCCTAACAAGTACCTGGCATAAAGCAGATGCTTGAATTGTACATGAAAGAAAGAGAAGAGCGTGACTTCCTTTGCAGGCAGCTCCCCTGAACATTGCCAGGGGTCAATGCTCTGTCACCAGGAATAGCACTTGAGCATTGCTGGGTAAGACCCAACCCCTCCCCTTTTGGGATAAGTGAAACCAGGGTGGTTAAAGCCACACAGTCAGAACACAATCTGATTGTGAAGTGTACCTCAAGGCAAGTCAAAGGTTAGCCAGGAATCGTTTCCTTGCTCACAGCACAAGAACCCCAAATATTGTATTTTCTGACCTCTTTTACTTTAATCAGACATAACACTAAGGATTAATGCTGCAATTAATGCTCAATACTAGGAATTAAACTTCAGAATTGCAGCTAAAGGAATATGCCATTTTTAATCAGTACAAATGCTCAAACCAAGTGGTGGATCCCACCTGTTTTGAATTGACTCAGTCAAGACCTTATCCAGCTACCAGTGTTTCTCTTACAACTCCAAAACCTTTTTCATGGTCCACAACCAGGCTGAGAATAGTAGTTTCTTTCACATACAAAACTCAAAATTTGAAACCACATTTAAAAAATACTTTTTGATTTTTTTAAAATTGAAACTGTTTTTCTGCATCTTTATAAATGGTAATCTTTGATTAAAGACCACTATACATTTTACCTTCATTTTTAAGCTTCCTTCTGGAGTGAAGTTATATAACTTAGAAACAGTTTAATCCCTTTCAGGTATAGCTTCTGTGATTTGTGAGACAGGTTCAGAAAACTGTTCAGTGTAACTAGGAATAATTTCTCAATATTGTTGATGCTGGTAGACCCCCACCTTCCTCCCAGCCCCATCACATTCACACCCACCCCTACCACCACCAGGGTGATTTATGTAAAGCAGAGAGGAGAGAGATAGTCACTTTCTCCCTATCCACCTCTGCAACTCCAGGACTGGTTGGACATCTAGAACCCATAAAGTTTGCAATGAGTGCCTGCATGGCATGAACCTCAGTCCTGCCACACCTGACGTCTACTTACTCCATGGTATTGGAATTAATCCCCAGCACCCAATTCTCAGGGAGCCACAGATTCAGGCTAGAAAGAGAAATTGCTCTTTGTATGAAAGGAAAGTCAGACCAAGGCCTTATTCAGGTCTTTTGGATCCTTGCCTTCTCATAGAAGAGAATTTTAGGAGGAGATGAGAAGTGAAGTTAAAAGAGATTTTATTTGGAGATTCTTTTGAAGAAGGGGGTGTTCAGTAAAGCCTAATGAATCCACATTTAAGTGCTAATATTGTCTAGATGTCCACTCAAGAAAACAAACAAACACTGTCCTCCCATTGTTCATCAATTTACTCGAGCGGGCCCAGTAACATCTCCATTTTGAGACTTGTTGGTACTGTGTTTGGCATATTGACTATGTCATGGGTAGCTTGCCAGGCTTTGCCGTGCAGGCGAGATATCTCGGTAGTTTTCCGGGCTCAAGGGCCTTTAAAAGTGCAGTTTAGTCCTAGGGTCCCCTGAAAACCTCCTTCAGCCATGCAGGGAGGGGAATCCCAGTTCTTGCTGCTCTCGGCCGACATAGAATCTCCACAGGATGACCAAAAAGGCTGCCCATGAGGTCCTATTTTATTTATTCCTTTATTCTTTTCTCCCCTATTAACAAATATTTATTGAGAACCGCTGCTGAGCCCTGCACTGTTCTGAGGCTTGAATGTCTGGCAGAATATAGAGCATCAACTGTTCACGTTACAGATCGGAAGCAAAGGGAGCCGTGTCCTAAATCTGTGTCTATTTTCAGATAACGAAGATGATGATGGAGGCGGTAATAAAGGTGACAATAGAGCCGGTGGAGGTGCTGGGACTGAGCACAGGCCTCGCTGTGGGAAGGATGAGCTCGAGCACGTGAAGGACCCTGAATCCTTTGTCTAGCGTCAGAGCTACGTGTGGGATAAGAGCAGCTGCTTCCTTAAACGCTCACCCTGAAGGACTCCCAAACTTGCCCTCACACTCCAATTTTGTCGAGGCCAGGATGGGCAACCCCTGAGCTCTCCACGTGCCTCTCACTGTTCAGTGCAGGGCTCCTCTCCTTGATGTGAACCACCCGCTGGGCTTTCCTTGTCATTTTGCCTCCAACCTGGCTCTACTGTGCTAATTTCTACTTTTACTAAATAATACCAATGAAAAAAAAGCTCTTTATACTTATGCTTTTTCTTTTATAAAGACAAAAAGCCCAAGGAAGCTGGGGAAGGGAACGTGAATGAAACGTGAATTTCCCTTTTCTGTTATTATTCTGCTGGAGAGATACAATTGCTTGCTCAGAAGAGACGAGACACAGTATGAGAAGGAAAGAAGAGAAGCCGTGAATAAAAGGTGCCCGTGATTGTGGCTGACACAGTGATCACTGCTCCCAGCCCAGAGCCTGACAAAGGAGTGTTCGTACAGATTGCCGCGATGGGGTGAGTCATGAACCAGAAAAGGCCCATTAACTTAGATGAGTTCAGACAGTAGATTAAACTGTGCTGCAGCCAGCCACTGACTCAACGATTTTGGGCAGAAATGTCTCTTGGCAATCACCTAGGAGAGGGTAAGAAATATTTTCAAAGTTAGGCAGCATCCTGGGTGGACCTCTCCACACGCGGGCATGATTGAAGTCAGTAATTGTATTTCCAGGGACTTTTTGTGCATCCCGGGCTGGGCTGCGGGCTAGGCCCAGTTGGAGGTGTTGCGGGGGCAGATGGAGAGGGCGTCCGTCGAGGGAGCATCAGCTAAAAGAGTCATCCCCCCCGCCACAGAGGCAAGGTAGTATGAGGGAATGGGGGGTGGGAGGGATACTGGGATCAGTGGTGGTGGAGCATGGGTGCTGGTGGAGGGATGGGTACTTGACCATTGTATAACTGAAACCCAAGCACCAAAATTTGTAAGTCTACAACAGTACCTCATGGTGTTTCACTAATAAAAATTTTTAAAAAAATAATAAAAGAGTCGTTCCCTGGAATGACCTGTTCAGCTCTTTCAAAACGCTGTTTCATTAACTCATTGTGATGAAGTCTGACCTTCAGACACATGGAGCAGTGACTCCTATGTGAGAGGGCACTGCAGGCTGGGGCACCGTTGACCAGCGGGGGGGACATACACAGGCCAGGGGGAGGAAGATGGACACAGGAGAGAAGGGAAAGGAAAGCTTTCAGCTGGTGGCATTATGCCTATTTTCCAGGTCAGGAAATTGAGGCTCTAAGAGATTAAAATATTTATTCAAAAATTTAACGACGCCTATCATTTTCCTTCTCGCTGTCTTCTATTTAGCTTCTCCTAGCCAGTATCTCATAGCTGCCCTAGGATTGGATTTTATTTACCAATAAAGCCATTCTGTAATGCTAGTCATACATATTTTATGGGCACATCTGTCCATATATATGGACGCGCAGCTCTGTCGCTGAGTTTTGTTGGCAAGCAAGACTTGCTCTAAGTACCTGTAAGGAAAACATATGTCCAGGTAGGGGGCTTTATCTGAACGTGTGGACAACTCAGAGACCCCGGGGGGAGGAAGGGTTGTCCAGGAGACTGAGGTTTCAGAGATGTGTATTTCTCCTTTCAGTTACTTGTATTTCTGCTCACATTTTCTTATTACTGTGTGAGTGAGAAATTATGTGGGTTTTTTTGGGGGGGAGTGTGGTGGCCACACCAGTGATGGTCAGTCTCAGAGCTTATGCACTCAGGGGTCTCTCCTGGTGGGGCTCGAGGGAAGGAACCATATGTGGTACCCAGGGATTGAACCTGGATTGGCCACACGCAACTGCCACCCAAAGGATTGTGTGTGTGTGTCTGTGTGTGTTTAAAATAAGAAGTTATTAATTCCTTCAGCACTTTATGTGGAGAGTAAGCAGCTAGTGACATGTCAGGTTTTGCAAATATTATTCTTAAAACCGGCTTAACTCACTTGCAGATTTTTACCTTGAGAAAAGAATTGGCAGTAAATGGCTTTAACTATGTTAAGGAAAGTTCCTTCAAACCAATTTTATTGAGAAGGTTTTTTTTAATCATAAATGGATATTGGCTCTTGTCAAATGTTTTCTCGGGTGATTTTCTATTTTCTCTTTTATTGATATGGTGAATTATGTTGTGTATAATTGACTTGTGTATAAAATGTT
>JAOXYA010046778.1:0-12371 GCA_028565675.1 Sorex palustris | reverse complement strand
CAAGGGGGAATGCCCTGCCACAGAGGCAGGGTGGGATGGGGGGTAGGAGATGGGAGGGATACTGGGATCCGTGGTGGTGGAAAGTGGGCACTGGTGGAGGGATGGTATTTGATCATTGTATGATTGAAATCCAAGCACAAAAATTTGTAAGTCTACAACTGTACCTCATGATGTCTCACTAATAAAAATTAAAAAAATGAAAAAAAAACCTCCCAGCTTCATTAAAAAATTTTTTTTGGTTCTTAGGTCCCCTCAGTGGTGTGTAGGGTCTACTCCTGACACAGTGCTCAAGGATTGGGGTGCGGGACCTCCTCATTGCAGAACCTGTGCTCCAGCCCATTGAGTTGTCTTTCTGGTCTTTCCAGCTTTATTATTATTATTATTATTATTATTTTATTACTGAAGGCACACTTAGTTATCTTCTTTCATATAGCCTTCTCCATGGAATCTGTGTTTCAAAGGATTCTTGTCTAACAAATAATCTGATTTAACAAGTAATTAAATGCTTTGATTTTCATGTAGCAGCAGCTAAGACTCCCAATTTATATTTTTAGGAAATGGTGAATGCCATCTCCGCAGGCACTATCTCAGAGCTGGGAATAAAGTAGTGCAACTCCAGTCCATGCCCAAGGGAGAAGTAGACAAAACACAGATGCACAAGGTCATTTCAGACGGTAATAATGCTGTGAGGAAAAATGAAGTGCGTCAGGAGATGGCAGTGGAGAGGTCTGTTCAAGATAGGGCAGTCTGGGACAGCTTCTTGGAGGGGTGGGGGTGGGTCATCTCACAAGGGAACGGAGTGACTTTGGAGAACAAGCTATTTTGAAGCCTGGGGAAGATTGGTCCAGGCAGAGGGACCAGCAAGGGTAACAATTGCTGAGACAGCACGTCTGCTGCACTGGGAGTGCCCAGGACGCCATGTGGAGAGAGCAGAGGAGAGGGGCAGACGATGGGATGGGGTGTTAGGGAGTCTGGCACACAGACTTGTGTCAGCCAGTCACCATACAGATTTATTGTGGTTCCAGTCCCAAATAATGGTGTAGAATGTGTTGTGCAGCTTTATTATGTTAATAGTTTACGCTCTGCTCTGTTTGATTTTAGATTGCTCAAGGACCCAATTTCCACCTTTCAAAGTTTTGTTAGCGATCTGGGAAATCCTGATTTGCTTCTGGATCTCTTCAGATAGAGTTTGATCTTTGTTGAAACTGAAAAGGGCATTTTGTGTATTGAAATCAAAATTTCGATAGAAGTATTTGACTAATGCAACCACAGCTTGGTGCTTGTTATTTTGGAGAAGGATGAAAACGAGGATATCCAGTAATCTCAATGCATTAAAAATAAGGTTTGGTCCTTATCCAGAGTTTCTAAACTCTGGAGACCTATAGATTTTCTTTATGAATATTGACATAAAGAAGGAGATAAGTGGAGGTAGAAGAGTGGAGAGAATGGTCTTGAAAGCAATAACTTAAAACATATTTGATAGGAGGACAGGAAAATGACTTGGGAAGTTCATCTGGACCCTAAGCCTGAAGATTATACCTCACCAGCTAAGAGATTCTGAAAGTATTTTGTATAGTATTTTGACTGTGAAAAATACTTTTTTTCTTCCACATTTGTATCTTATTAGGAGATGTTTCTGTAAATATTTCATCATCCAACTGTTTTCCTTGAGGGTCTCTGAACCTGGTCTCAGTATTCTAACCTGCCAGTAGCTTCGTGGACAGCTTATGCCAATAATGAAATTCAAGGGAGAAATCAAAGCATGTGAGACACTCAGAAGTACATAGAGCTGTACTTGGCTTTTTTTTTTCTAATTTATGAAAAAGGTGCTGGCTCAGTCAGCTCCTGCCACAATAGTGCAGCCTAACCAACTCTCCTAGAACTCAGCATCTCAGCTTCACCCACTCCTATCGTCTTCCCTGAGTGTGTGGCCAGTGGCAGCTGGGTTTAGTGGAGAGGCTGGAGAGGCTCTGCTTCAGGCTGTTGGTGGATGGACTTGTGACTTGGTTCATCCTGGTGTCCAGGTTGAGGAACAAGAGTGGCTAAGGACTTCTCCAAGGCGGAGAACTGACATTTTGTAAAAGTCACACTGAAACATGAATGCTCTTGTGAAAGCCACAGCAGGGACTGGAGACACAATCCGGGGGTTAAGGTGCCTGCCTTGAGTGTGGCCGGCCTCAGTTCAGTGCCCAGCACTGCACCATCCTCCATGCATCGCTGGGTGTCGCTCTGGAGCACCCCCTCCTAGCACTGTCAGAGGTGGTTCCTGGGGCCTGCAGGCACAGCCAGGACTGCCTGGTCAACCTCCCAGCACTGCAGGACTCAGGCGGTTTCCCATCCTTGGGCCCTGACATTGAACCAGCTGCCCAATTAGCTGAGAATTACGGAATCTCCTGAGCAGCCCTCATCACTGCCGGCTGTAGCCCTGGGGTCCTCCTCACCCTGCATCACTGCTGGCCTGGCATGACTTCTGTGACAATTTAGAAGAAACTGAGGAACATGATTATCTATTGCATAGGGGCTGTTCTGAGGGTTCAGTAAGTGGCAGATGCTAGCTCTCTGTTGCGTACTGGATACCTATGAGTTTATTGTGCTTTTATTAGTATGTGTTGGAAAAGTACTTCAGAGAGTATTCCACAATGGTTAGTCCAGTTTTTCTGTTTCTTCTCGCTAGATTTGAGCCTTTAAAAGTCAAGGTTCCCCGCTATTTCTTCTCTTTGTCCTCATTCTCCACCAACTCTTACGTTTATCATACAGGGCAGTTATCCACGCTCTTAATTGTATCCAGACAGATAGCCTCTGCCATGAGGCCATCATCATCTACACCGATTAGATTGATCCTAAAAACAGATTTATTATTCTGTTTTCATCTCTTATTTTTCTTGAAATAAAGACTCTTGATAATTTTTTAAAATTGAATCACAGTAAGACACAGTTACAAAATTGTTCATGATTGGATTTCAGTCATATAATGTTCCAACACCCATCCCTTCACTAGTGTCCCCAGTTTCCCTCCTGCCAACCCCTCTGCCTCTATGGCAGATATGTTCCTTCTTTCTGCCTTTTTCTCTGTTTCTCTGTCTCTCTCTCTTTCTTCTTCTCTCTCTCTTTCCTTTTGGGCATTATGGTTTGCGATACAGATACTGAAATGTTTGCAGGTATATCCCTTTACCTATTTTCAGCACTCAGTTCCTGTCCAAAGTAATCATTTCCAACTGTTACTGTCATGTTGGTACCCTCTCTATCCTAACTGCTCTCATTCATTGTTGGTGGGAATGCTGACTGGTCCAGCCTTTTGAGAAAACATTTCTCAAAAAGCTAGAAATTGAGCTCCTATTTGATCTAGTGAGATTACTTCTGTGAATGTGCTTTGGAGTCCGAAAAACACACAGCAGAAATGCCACCTGCTCTTCTATGTTCATTGCAGCACTATTCACAATAGCCAGAATCTGGAAACAACCCAAGTGCCTGAGAACAGAAGACTGGATAAAGAATCTATGGTACATCTATATAGTGGAATAGAATGGAATACTACATAGTCTTTAGGAAAAATGAAGTCATGAAAGTTGCTTATAAGTGGACAGACCTGGAGTGAAATGAAGCATAAGGAGAGGCGAAGATATAGAATGACTGCATTCATTTGTGGGATATAAAATAAAAGTATGAGACTAATATCCAAGGCCAGGGAAAACAGAGGGGAGGAGGACTGGTCAATGGTTGGAAGCTTGCCATAAGTTTGTGGGGGAGGGGGGGCAAAGGCAGTTAGGATAGAGAAGGGCAGTTAGAATAAAGACTTTTGAGCCTTTGAAGAATGTCCAGGTTTTGAATTCATTCTGTGCTTTACTTTCAATCAGTTACTTTCTACACACTCAAGGAACTTTTAGCATCTTTTTTTTGGTTGGTGATTCTGGGTGCAAGGATCTTCCAAAGAATGTTTCAGGACTTTGGGGAGTAGTCCCAGCATATTTGGCCAGGTGCTGCTCAGGCCCAGTGATGCTGTGGTCCTCCAGGGTCCCCTGTCTGGGTGACCTTGTAGTGCCAGGGGTCAAAACCACGACCTCCACATATCAGACATCTCTGATAAGTGCTCTGGCCCTTTGACCTATCTCTTAGCCCCCCCCTTTCATAGCATCTTTCTTAATGAGAGTTGAAAAAAAGTATGGAGGCCAGTTTTCAGGCTGTGACTACAAGGCTTTGAGAGCAATTAGAAGAATATTTCTTTCTGCCTATTCTTCTAACTCCTGTTATTTGGGTTGCCTCTCATTTTATGACAGTGACCTAAGATAACAAAAAGATATGAAGGCATGGTAACAAACAGGCCTGAGATGACAAAGATGGGAAAATCTGAGAAGTTTCTCTTTTACGCAAGGATCCTGGGTGGGTGGACAGGCAGTGGTTCAGGGCTTAGCCTCTGTCCTCTGATTTCTCTGCTCTCCTGAGTCTACTTTTCAGGGGTTGTATTGGGTTCTTTGGATGATAGGAAGGAACCTATTCTTCCCTGTGAGTGATCCTTTGATTTGTATTTATTGGGGGTGAGTAAAGAACATGGAAGGACACACAGGATGACAGCCCCAGTCTTTTAGTGTCACCTTTCTCTTCCCCTCCTGTTTTACTATGACAATTATGGCTGCAGGGACGCTGGGCCATGCAGCCACTAGTGGGGCCCAACTGAAGTTCTGTTATCATGGAGGGAGGGAAGACCACATTTGGGTGGACAACTAGTAAGTTTGTTCTTACCTTGGGCTAATTAGCCATTTTGCTTCTGAACAAGATTTTGCCTTTAAATAGCTAATGTATATATTGGTGGGTTTTAATAGAGAAAGAGTGGGTGGTTATAGTAATAATTAATAACACAGTTTACTGAGCGTCAACTATGTACCATTCATCCATTCAACATAGTCAGTCTCATTATTTCATTTGACCCTCTCTGACAGACCCCAAGGGATGCTGTATTTGTATCTGCATTTTCATTGCTCAGCCCAGGGAACCTTGAGTAACCTTGTAAAGTCTCCTAAGCCAAGCTTTCTTCTCTCCATAGCCTTTCTCACACTACCCTGAAAATGGCGAGATTCCTAAAGAATGAGGGCTGACAAGATACTGCCTCCAACTCTAGTTTCTGTAGAAAGTCAGTAGCAAAGGAGATGAGGGACAGAAGTGGGGTCCCTGGAAATAAGCAAAAGGAAGCTCCAGATGACTTCCGGTTCTGCTCTGTGGTCCATAGCGACTTCCTTGATCTCTGTGAAGGTCAAGTGCATGCTTTGTGCCCTCTGGTTTATGTGTCACCCATGACCGTTTATTCCTAAAACAAGTTGGCGCACTCATCTGTACTTGGTACTCAGCAGGGTCAGTAGTGGACACAGGACTGATACTGTCCCTTCACTGGCAGTTTCAGGCATGACTGTTCATTCCTTAGGGAACAAAGGATATTCCTTTCCAAGGCTCTAGTAGTTGTTATACCTACCTACTATGCTCTTGGCTACACATTTCTTAGATTAAAAGATTTTTTCCCCAAGGATTCCTCATTTAGACCTCTTCTGTAATCTGGGAAATTATTGGTGTATCTTTCCCTTCACTTCAATAAAGTCTTTTCTAAAAAATAAATAAAATTTTCTTCTAATTAAAAAAAAGAATAAACTCAGGTATAGACCAATAGTACAGCAGGTCGGGCACTTGCCCTGCATTTGCCTCTCCAGGTTTCATCTCCAGCACTCCTTAAGGCCCCAGAGCCTGCCAGGAGTAATCCCTAAATGCAGAGCCAGGACTGAGCCCCAAGTGTCACCAGAAATGGCCTGAAAACAAAATCAAACCAAAAAAGAAATGAGGGAGTAAATCAAAAGGTAGAATAGAGCCATAATATAATAATTTACTGAATGCCAGCAGTGTGTAAGGCATTATTGCAGTTCTAAAAGAAGCACAAAAATGACTTTGCGTATTATTATCCCAGTTTACAGGTGAGGAAACAAGACTGAATGGTTCAATAACTCACCCACAGTCACTCGTTAGAAAGGATCCAAATTCAAACTTGGACTTTGAGATCCAGAGCCACACTTTGCTCCAGGAATGATCTCAATGTTTGTCGCAAGTTGGGACTGCCGTGTCTCTATGCCCATTGCCCTCTGCAGTCAATTCAGCTCTTCTCTCCCATGCTTTGCTCCCTTCCTCTTGACTACTGCAAACTGAATGGAAGTAATAGAAGTCCATAGCTAGCCAGAAATTTTAGAAGGTCTGCAATCTTGGGTGGTCAGAGTGATCATACAGTGGGTCAGGCACTTACCTTGTTACACGGGTTTAATCCTTGGCACCCTTTATGGTCCCCTGAGCTCCCCGGAACTGTTCTTTGAGTACGGAACCAGGAGTAAGTAAGCTCTGAGCACAGCTGTGTGTGGGCCAGAACCAAAAACAAACAGAAAAGGAAAGTACAATATTTTTATCACCACCTGATGCAGCTTGAGGTTCTGTTACATTGATATTTCTGACATGGAATTGTTTGAGCAAAGACACTGAAACCTTCTTCAAACACAGCGGATCCTGGGGACAGGGTCATCAGTGTCACCACCTTCTCAGAAGAAGTTGTTGGAATGCAAGGAATGGCCTTTTGGGATGGGTACACAAAGTAATGTTTTGTGTCTTAACAATGCTATGAAGGACATCTTAGAATCACTGAACTTTGTGGCAGAGGAACCTTTGAGAGCATATAATGTCTGTGACAAGTTCCTTACACTCACTGGCCATGCAGCTGTCCTATTCTAAGTGCTTGGGAAACATCAGTGATCAAGGCCTCTGCTCTTGTTGGCCTAGATAGATTCTAGATGGGAGACCCAGCATAAACAACAGTAAACCCTCTAGTAAAAAATGATGTCAAGGGGCTGGAGAAGACAGTGCAGGGGTTAAGGTACCTGCCTTCATGTGGCCAAACCCCAGTTTGCTCCTCCACTCTATATATGACCCTCTAAGCAGCACCAGGAGTGACACATGAGCTCAGAACCAAAGGTTAGTCCTGAACACAGCTGGGGATAGCCCAAAGTACTCTTTTCTCCCAAACTCATGTTAAACAGCAGTAAATGCTAGGAAAAAAGTAAACCTGGATGTGGAGATAGTGAAATTGGAGGTCAGTTGGTATCGTTTCCATTGGAGTAAATACGTAAATCAGAGTTTCTCAGCCCTGTTTTTTGAATCTCCTTCCCAGAAACCATTTTAGACAGTTTTTCTTACTTGCCCTGCTGGGGAAATATTGACACCCAAGATGCTGCGTATCTGTTTATGTGCTGTGTGTCTGTCTCTGTATCGGGAGATGCAAGTCTCTTGATAGAGGTGTGTGCTTTGTATATAGGGAGAGGCAACACACCCAATCCCAATTCTAGAACCCATTTTCACTTCTTTGGGGGACATTATCACCTCATCATTCTGTTGAGTTCCACTTTTTGGCTACAATAAACACAGCTGAAGATCCTGCTTATCAAGAGCCCCAAGTTAACCTAGGAACATTTCAGAAGTCAAAGCATATTCACTTGCTAGTTGTTTTTACTTATGAAAACTCTCAGGGCTTTGAGTGAAAATATTGCCCAACTTGCTTAGGCTTGAGGAGTGCCGTCAAAGACTCTAGGATCCCAGGCTTTTTTATTTCACTTAATAAAGTTTTTATTTTTCAAAATGTACAGTTGGGACCTGCTCACGCATCTTCTCCTGTAGCTGGGGCGTCCCCACCCTTGGTGTTTCTGGTGTAAATTACTTGAGCTCTGTGCTTTGAAACCAGCTTAATAAGTCCTTTACTAAGGAACTCCTGGGGGCAGCTCTGGCCAAGGACCCCCAAATCTTCAGCCTCTCAGACACAATAGCAGGGGTGATAAGCTTATAGTTGGGGACTTCCTTGCAGAGCTTGTCGTAGGTGGCTTTGTCAAACAAGACAAGGTTATGGAGCTTGTCCCAAACTTTGCCTTTGGACCATTTCTTCTTTTTTGCCTTGCCCCCAGACTTATTCATGGGGTCTTTGTCTTTCTTGGCTGACTTTCCGGCATCTTTCTTTTTCTTATCATCTTTGGGAGGCAACTCGAACCTCGGAGGGCAGCAGCCAGCACTGCAACCACGCTAAGATGTCGGACAAAAAGCTTACGTTCTCTCTTGAACACATTACTCTCTTCCCCCTCCCTCCCCTTCCTGAAAATTTTCAAATAAAAGTTGTTTATACTTCATTGCTTGTCTCCTACTGCAATTTTTTTTCTTTGAGGGGAAGACAATGGACACTACAAGCCTGGGTAAGGTCTCGGACTGACTGTCCCTTTCTGCAAAAAACGTCTCCCACACTGGGTAGAACAAGTGTACCCCAGGCACAGTTTGACAACCGCCTTGTGGAGCTGGTGAGATTTGAGGCCTGGACCATGCAGACTTGATCAGTCCTAGGTTTCCCCAGCTGCTTCCTGGGATGACCGAGATGCACAGAGAGAAGGCGGTAGATGTCCTTTATTTATTTTTTTTATTTTTGGGGGTCACATCCAGCGATGCTCAAGGGTTACTCCTGGCTTCACATCAGGAATCACTCCTGGTGGTGCTTGGGGGACCATATGGGATGCTGGAAATAGAACCTGGGTTGGCTGCTTGCAAGGCAAACGCCCTCCCCGCTGTGCTATCACTCCAGCCCCTAGATGTCCTTATTATTTTATTTTATTTTATTTTATTTTGCTTTTTGAGTCACACCCAGCAATGCTCAGCTGTTACTTCTGGCTCTGCACTCAGGAATCACTCCTGGCGGTGCTTGGGGGACCATATGGAATGCTGGGAATCAAACCCGGGTTGGCCACGTGCAAGGCAAACGCCCTACCCGCTGTGCTATTGCTCCAGCTCCTAGATGTCTTTCTTGAGGCCTCTCTCCTTCCCACTTCTCATAAGTCAACCCAGAGAACCCCCACTGGCAAGAAAAACAACAAAAAGGAGAAAATGGGGTGTAAAGTAGAGCCCATACTTTAGTACACCCATCCCCAGAGAGCAAGAGAGAAAAGAAGGAGCCGGAAGTCTAGAGATGTACCTTTCGGAGCCTGGCAAGGCAAGTTGATTCTAGAACCCATGAGCTCACAGAAAGGGAGGCCCTGCAGGCACCTAGATTTTCCTCGTGAAATCTCATTTTTGACTTTTGAGCTCCAGAACTACAAGAGAATTAATTTCTGTAGTTTTGAATATCTACATTTGTGGGCATTTATTGAAGAATCAATAGAAACCAACAGTTTCCTTGTATGAATGCTTAACAATGTACAGAGACTTCCGATTCCTTCCCGCTTTTTTTTTCTTTTGTATTTGGGCCACACCCAGCAAGGCTCCCCACATACTCCTGGCTCTGTGGGGCTTGGGGGACCATATGGAGTGCCGGGGATCTGAATCATGGTTGACCACATGCAAGGCAAGTGCCCTATCTCTCAGCCCCACCCCTTTCCCACATTTTTGGTTTCATTTTTGGACCATACTCAGTGATACTCAGATGACTCCTGGCTCTGCACTCAGCAGTCACTCCTGACAGGCTCGGGAGACCATATAAGATGCCCGGAATCGAACCTGGGTCAGTCACATGCAAGGAAAGTGTCCTACCAGCTGTACCATCTCCCCAGCCCCATTCCACTTTTGAACACAACTTTGTCATATATTGTGAAACTCCACAATCTCACGCTAACATAGAGTATGTGTGAGATAGACACTGGAGGCTCTACTTTCTTATCACCAAATATGTTTTCTTTCTTTCTCTTTTTGCTTTATTTAAATACCATGGTTTACAAAATTGTTCATAATACAGTTGTTATGGGCTTTCAGTGTTTGAACGCCAAGCCAGTGTGACTTTCCCTCCACCATGCCCCCATTTTTCTAACCACCGCTTACACTTGCCCCCTCCGCAGGCACAGAATAATTTATTTTCTATTGATTCTTACCACTAAATGGCTAATGGAATTATTAAAAACATACTTCAGTAAAACAAAACGGTGTGAAAATTGTCACATCTCACCATGGGGGTTTGTAAGTCCTTGTCTGAGGGTCTCCTAAGCTGTTTGCTGCTGGTTGAACCTTCTGTGTTACTGTTTTTGTTTCTCGAGCTTATTTGTTGCTTCAATGTTACTTTCCATCTAACTGTGAGCTCCTGTCGGGCTCTCAGTACTGTGGAATTGAGGGGAGTGGGGTAGCCATACACCACTGCACGAAACGTTAGGTTCTATAGAACTGGACTTATGAGTTTACATGGCACTGGCTGTGGGCAGTGAGTGGGGCAGTGAGTGACAGTACAGGGGGTTGGGGTGGGAGGAGGCTGCCCGTCCCCACTCTGAGGAGATTCCAAAGTTTTCAGCAGGGAAACCGTTGTATGTGGAATTTTTATCTGTTTGGCACTTCTGCAGAGATTAGTCATGAGGCAGCAGAGTTGGGCCATTGTCATGGTGGCAGCTGTGTGGGGTGTGGCTGGTGGGGACTCGGCCCATCCTCCTCCTGAGGGTGCCCAGAGATTTCAGCCAGGAGATGGGTGTACCTGTGAAATTTAGCAGCTCAGCTTGCCTCTCCTTGGAGACTTAGTCGTGATCTGTAAGCCGGGCCGACGGGTGTTCCATGGCAGTGGCTCCACATTAGGCTGGTTTGAAAGGCTGAAGAGATAGTACAGGAGTTAAAGTGTTTCTCTCACATGTGACCAACTCCAGTGTTTAGTCTTTGGCTCCGTGTAGAATCCCAAGTGACCTCTGAGCACTCCTAGATGTGGATCAAAACCAAAAATGAAACAAAACACAGGTGTGTGTGTGTGTGTGTGTGTGTGTGTGTGTGTCTTTCTTCCCAAGAAAATGTCAGCTTTTGTTTGTGACTGTTTCTTTCTTTGTTCTTCCCCATCGGGCACAGTGATCCACAGCCACACGTTCATCTCATACAGCACAGTGACGCACAGTCACACATTAATCCCCTTATGTAATAGTGATGCACACTCACATTCATCCCCATGGAACGGTGATTCAGTCATGTGTTTCTCCTCATACAGAATAGTGACGCACAGTCACGCATTCATCCCCATATGGAATAGTGACCGCACAGTCACGCATTCATCCCTGTATGGAATAGTGACCGCACAGTCACGCATTCATCCCCATGGAACAGTGACGCACAGTCACGCATTCATCCCCATTCGGAATAGTGACGCACAGTCACGTGTTCATCCCCATTGGCACAGTGATGCACAGTCACAGTCCACCCTCATGTAGGACGGAAGTGTTGAGTTGTCAAAAGGTCCACGGGTTTTAGATGAGCCCATGAACGATAGACTCGGTGGTGGAGATAGTGCCCCATGGGTGGGTTGGTTCTGACCGTAACATGAAGTTGGGGATGACTGGAAAGAATGGAGAACACCAGCCATGCTGACATCCTCCTGTGCCCTAACTTGCTCAGTTGTAGTTTTGTCTGTAATTTTTTTTAGAGGGGAAGGACATGATCAGCAGTGCCCACACCTTATGCCTGGCTTTGCACTTCAGGGATCACTCCTGATGGGATTCAGTGGATCAGACGGGGTGTCAGGGTTCGAGCCCAGGTCTGCTGCATACAAGGCAACTGTCCTACTTGCTGTCCTCTTTGACCCTGGCCCCATTAAGTCTTAAAAGTCATTGCAATTTTTATTAAGTGTGAAGCGTGAACCTGGGTCAGCCACGTGCAAGGCAAACACCCTACCTGCTGTCGTTCACAATATTTGATTACAGAGAGCCCGGCAAGCTACGGAGAGTATCCTGCTGGCATGGCAGAGCCTGGCAAGCTTCCCATGGCATATTCAATATGCCAAAAAACAGTAACAAGACTCACAATGGAGACATTACTGGTGCCCGGTCGAGCAAATCGATGAACAACGGGAGGACAGTGGACAGTGCAGTGCAGTGCATCGCGAAACAATTTCTTCTTTATGCTTATTTTCCGACCTGGGCCGGTTCACCCCTCCTTAGGCAACCTGGTGGTCCTCTGCTCCCGGAGGGTCACAATATTGATGCCGAACTTAGTGCGGACACCCGATCGGCATAGCACACTACAGCCCAGAACTCCTGGACTCTTATTTTAATTTTAAATCCAGAACACTAAAGGGTAAATTTCTCCTTAATTTCCCACCTCCTATCTCTGTGACTTGGAAGGGGTGCAAGTCAGGCTGGGTCAAGTGCTTGTTATTTCAGAAATTGGAGACCCAGCTCTTACTTTAAACCCCCACATTGTGGGGGTATGGTGCCGCTAACAGGTCAGTCTGTACCTGTGAGGCGAGTGCATCAGCAGTCTGATGGCACCGTTAGGCTTTCAGATACCCCAAAATTACTGCTGTGCCTTTGGCCAGACCCCAAAAACTTGGGGCAAAGTTTACCAAGAAAATAAACGGCCAAAAGTTAGGTATG